>VBSM01000656.1:8301755-8320565 GCA_008086735.1 Cheirogaleus medius
AAAAAGACAAGACTACGTAATAAAACAAGTTAGGGTGGAAAATAAAAAAACTTTCCTAAAAATCCTAATGACATACACACAAAGCAACCACAACATGAAATACTTTAACCATAACCAAAGTGATTTGGAAGGATTGAAAATAAAAGGATAAGCAAAAAATGTAACAGGCATATGGAAACAATAAGAAAGCAAGGATTGTGAGCCTGATATTAAACAAAGCATTAAACAATAAAACAAAAAAGGATGCTATAAAATACTAAAGGGTGCTTACACAACGGAATTATAATCGATAGATCCATCTATATCCTAAAAACTAACACCACGAAACAGAGTTGGAATATATCAAAGAAAATAGTACTAATGTGAGACTTGGATTCATCTTTCTCAAACATAGGGAGGTGAAACAACATGGTTTTGCCCCCGAATAAAGAGACATGTATTTGGAATTTTAGAACTACTTTTTTAAATCCTTTTTTGTAAAATGCTGAATTTCAATAAAAATTGCCAATCTTTACTATAGTGAGCAATATCTTTCCTAAATTGCTTCTTTGCTTTGAACCCTTCTCATCCCCTCTTTGCCACATATAATCTTACCTTTTTTCTTGCCTCCTTCCCTACTTCCTGCCATTAACACTGGACATGCAAGCAGAATACAGACTATCTATACACACACACACAACAAAATACTGTAATATCTACTAAAATATTTTAAGGTGAGTGTTATCTAAATCTCATTCTTCCTTAGTACTGTGAAAATTACCTAAAACCTAATTTCCAGAGCTTTCTATATTAATATAAAGCTAGAATTCATTTATAACTATATTCTAGATTGAATTAAAACTATCATTTCATATGAAATGCTCCATTATTAGGAATTTATTTCTGAGTGTTGAAAATTAAAATGTAAAATTAAGATTTTTATTGAATAACGTGACATGCATATGTCACCAAGGACAAAAAATAAGGTGAACAAAAGGAATTTTTTTTTTTTGAGACAGAGTCTCACTTTGTTGCCCAGGCTAGAGTGAGTGCCGTGGCGTCAGCCTAGCTCACAGCAACCTCAATCTCCTGGGCTCAAGCGATCCTCCTGCCTCAGCCTCCCGAGTAGCTGGGACTACAGGCATGTACCACCATGCCCGGCTAATTTTTTGTATATATATTTTTAGTTGGTCAATTAATTTCTTTCTATTTTTAGCAGAGACGGGGTCTCACTCTTGCTCAGGCTGGTTTCGAACTCCTGACCTCGAGCGATCCGCCTGCCTCGGCCTCCCAGAGTGCTAGGATTACAGGCGTGAGCCACTGCACCTGGCCAGGAATTTTTAAGTTACACAAAAGATCAAGCACCTAATAAAATGCCTGCTTTACAAGAAATTTGAAGAATAGCATAATTTAGTCAATACCATACTTTAATATATTCTTTTCATTTAAAATTAAAATGCAATATGCCTACACTATAGTGTATATGAACTTAACTTTAAAAAGTTTTTGATACATATTTGTACATATTTATGGAGTACATGTGATATTTTGTTAAATGCACAGAATGTGTAACGATCAAGTCAGAGTATTTAGGATATCCATCATCTCGAGTATTTATCATTTCTATATGCTGGGAACATTTCAAGTGCTCTCTTCTAGCTATTTTGAAAACTATGATACACTGTTGTCACCCTACTCTACTATTGAACGTTAGAACTTATACCCTCTATCTAAATGTACATTTGTACCCATTAACCAACCTTTCTTCATCCTTCCCACTCCTCCACACACCCTTCCAACCTCTGGTAACTATCATGCTACTCTCTACCTCTATGATATCAAAATTTTTAGCTCCCACACATGAGTGAGAACATGTGATATTAATATTTGTCCTTCTGTGCTTGGTTTATTTCACTTAACATGATGACCTCAGTTTCATCTATAATGAATTGCATTTTAAAAATTTCATGATTGGGAAAGATTTTTAAATCTTGTATAAAGATAATCATTGTGAATATCAATTTTTAGTAAGTTATATGAAATACCAACATGAGAAGGTTTCCTATCTAAATATCTAGGCAAACTGCATTTACTGTGTATCAATCTTTAATATTTTCAAGGACTTTTAAACGTTTTTAAAAATGGAATTTTGAAAAATCTTACCTTCATGTGGTATTTCAAAGGATCCAAAAGGTTGAACTTAACATTGCACTTTGGACAAGCTCTTAGGAAAGGTGCTCCAGTTTTATACTGAGTTGATGAGGTATTTGTATCTAAAATAAATTAAAGATTTTAAAGACTCAAATTCATCTTTTTAAAACCTTAAACAATCATTAATAATAGTTTAAAATGCATCATAATTACCCTAACAATATTTGTACCCTCATTATATGATGAAATAAAAGCAAAAAAATAAAATAAAATAAAAATAAAAAAATAAATAAAATGCATCATAATTTCTAGAATTTATGTAGAAGTAATACAATTTCTTTTTTATATGCCAGATTTCATATTTACCTTTTGATAGCATAGCCTGGGAAGATGTCCCTGAAGGAGAGTTAATTATAGACAGTGAAGCAGAGGGATTTATTTCAGAAACATCTTCACTGGTCTTTGGCTTTTTTGAATTAACACTGTTTACTTTAGAAGTAGAAGGACGTTTTAATACAAACGAAGTTTGATCCATACCTACAAACATTTAAATAGTGGGAAAGATAATTTTAAATGTTCCAGTATAAAATATTGCTCACACAAAACTACTATTAAAATGGCCTTACATTTAAAGTTAAGTAAAAATATCTTGGAGCTAAATAAAAGGTAATATAATTGAATTAGCATATCATACAAATGGCAATAAAGAACAATGAAAATTTATATGACCAAGGAGTAGAAAGAAATTGCACCATTACTATGAACTACATAAATGTGACTAATTCACAAAATAAACTTTATGCAACAAAATTCTAAAGATGCTTTCAAACAAAGAAAACATAAACAGGTACCATGAAAGAAGTCAGACCAAAAAATTCTGAGCAAAATAAAATAAATAAAAGTTAAAGCACAAAGAATACTCTGAGCTAAGTTCCTATAAATGAATGCATCTTTTGATGCTTAAATGCATGAGCTTGTAAAATATTTTTGAAATTTATTCTAAACATTAAGAGAAACCCATTAAAATGCTATAAAAAAACTTAAGGTGTCTAATGGAAAATTCAAGTTAGTTCTTTTTCCACCTACCAACCTAACAGGTGGTTTAGATTAAATTATCTGTTCATTCCTTATGTACAAAGTGGAAACAACTAATCTTGAATGATTAACACCTCATTCATTCATATGAAAAGGTTTGGAGTTAGTATAATGGCTTTCAAACTATGTTCCCCTGAGTCCAATGGGTCTATCTTAGGGAATATATTGGGTATGCCAGATAAAGAAACTCTCCTTTTATGTTTTATTTATTAGACTTTTGCATAAAATTTTGTTTGAGTAAGAATTTCATTGCTAAAAATAGTTCTGAGTTTGAAAAACATCACCTTAAAGGCCAAAAGGATTATATAATTTAGGGCATTCACAAGAGAAATAGGGCTATTTAGGCTCTAACCAGACCCGGCAAAAGTGATTTTTGAAAATAACAAACAATTGAGCTTCAAGTCAGTGACAAGTTCAAAAAAATGAAAATAACACACAATTAACTGTACTTTGCAATAAAAGTTCTAACGCTGCACATCATGTTTTAAAGCTCACAACTGTATAGTAATAGGAGATGCAGTAAAGTAGATATATGCCAGCAAAATAAGAGTATTGTATTAGTGGGCTCCTCTGTCAATCGTTCTTTCTTTGAGATAACATATAAATGATTTTTCCATCCTTAAAACACATGATTACTGACAGCTATACTGAAGGCACTTAGGACTGATTTTGTGTAATCACTTTAACATTCTTCTGAGATGCTTAGGTTACTTGAATAACCAATGAGTGCTGGTATTCTGGACTAGGCAAATGATTATTTAATATAATGGGATGGATAGTAAAAATAGACTGTTTTAATATATAATTTTTTGAGCATGAGGAAATCTAAGTTAAATAAAATCAATAAAATCAATCTGAGCTCAACAGTTTTAAATTCTGATCTTTTAAGTTATTTCTGTTGTGCTTGGCTCATGCCATTTCCTACCCTCAACTTTTCTTACCGGTGTCAATAAAAATCCTATTCTCATTCTTCACAATCAAGCTCAAATCAAACCTTTTCTAAGAACTTTCCATGATCATCCTAGACAGGAGTCCATTAATCATGCTTCTGAACATACAGCACATATTATCATTCATAATTGTCATTCTAACAACTGTTTATTGTCAAGTCTTTTAAAGCTTATAATGCATTTTTCAAGTTTCACTTATATTATTTGGGCTTCAAAAAAGCCGCAAAATAAGTACAGTAAGAATTAAAATTTCATCTCCAAATGGCTCATTTCAGGTATGGAAAATGAATGCACAATGTGAGAAAAAAAAGAATCTATTTTAATAATGTGAGAAAATTGAGATATAAAGAGGTTAGTGACTTGACAAAGGTCACAGAAGCCTTTAGAATAGAGGCTTAAACCTGTATCTTCCTAATGAGCTATAACCCTATTTACCATTTAGGGCAAAGTTCCATTCTCTACAGTATAAAAACTTAGAGGGAAAGTAGGAGTCACTATCTTTACCCTCTAGAAATTCAAGAATTCAGACTTTTCCTATGAATAAAGACCATGTGCTTTTAAAATCAGACTTAAAAATTTTAATCTCTCCTTTTATTTTTATTTTGGTTCTTGGCTATTTTATTAATTAAATAAATGACACCTAGATAGATGAATATCAAACCAAGTATTATCAAAATGGGAAAATATTTCTGGCTACTCATATTGCAACAATTTTTTTGTTTCAGTTTGATAAATGTTATATACTAATTTTTTTAGTAAACAATTTAAACATTCAAAAAATTCTTGTATCCCTCTTTCCATTTAGTGAAATATATCAAATTAGCTAATATAGAATCGGTAATTGCTTTGCTTATAGGGAATTTTTCAACTAGACAAAATTCCTTCGTTGGCATACTATTTTAGGTTAATTAAGAAATTCATTATGGCAGACATCAAAGAACTGTAATTCTTCAATTTTCATTATTCCTTCAATGGATATTTACTGAGTACTTATCATGTACAAAATCACTATTTCTTTAGTTCTGCCATTTTTGACACTACTCTATAATCATATTTAACTATCATATCTACATTATTTATTTGGATAGAAAGACTAGCCTATGAAGAAATCAACTATAACCATGCACCTTTTCTCATAATAATGGCCTTCCAAATAATTAATACTTTTTAAACAGGGTATATAAGGCATCAGGGGACTTACCTGACTCACAGAAATTATATTAAGATTTTTCAGCCCATGGCTGGTTCCAAGTGAGAATGAGCTCAAAGAATACATGCTAGCCAACTTAACAGGACAAAATAAATTGTTCTATTATTAAATACAATTTTATATAATATCACCCAAGAAAGGCATTCAGGAATGATTAGCTCTATCCCATCTTACAATATGTGAAAAACTTAACATGAAAGTATGGGGCTTCAAAACAGAAACATAATTCCATAAATATAATTCCAAGTCTTTGTCTACAATTTTTATGAAGGAGTGCTAAACCAAACCTTCTATAAAAACTGCTGGTCCATCTTGGGATAGTGGTATTGTATCCTGGGTCAAGTCAAACAGTAAGATTGAAGAATCATCTGATTCAGCTTGTGATGAATTCTTTGTAAAATCCTGTAAAAAGTTACAATTATTTTGTTTCATAAACTTTTATAAAGGTAAGCTTAACTGTATGTCAATACTATGAAGAACCTTAATGACTCAATTACTACTATGTAAAACACAAAGGTATTATTACTCTCTGCCAAAATTAGCATCTACTGGGTGAGGGGTATACAGGAACTTTGCATTATTTTTGTAATTTTTCTGGAAATATAAAACTAGTTTGAAATAAAAAGTTATAATTAAAAATAACTATAATATTATTGGCAAAGTATAGGCTGTATTTTGGAACAACTTTTCTGTAAGAAAACTTTAGCAGTATCTATCAAAAGGGCTTTAAAAAGTTCATATCCTTTGATCCAATTACTCCAATTAACTAATCTAACTTCTTAGAATTTATACTAAGGAAATGAAAATGTTTAATGGAGAATTATTTATAATAGCGAAAAGTAAAAGCTTATGTATTCAACAGAGGAATGATTAAATAAATTAAATGATAGTCTATCATACATCACTGTTTTGAAAAACATCTAGTGACAAAGAAAAGTGTTCTCAGTACAATGTTCAGTGAAAAATGAGGAAGAGGTATCAAATATGTATGGATATGGTCCTCATTAATATACTTTATATGCTACATTAACCATCTGCAGAAAACAAAAATCAAAATACGGTATGTGTTCTTCTCTCTTTTCTAATCCGCCCCCTTACACGGTATTTTTATAATGGGAATATAAAGATTTTGCTTGCTTGTTTTGTGCTTACAAGTTGAGAGATGATCAGGTTTTAAGAATTTTACTTCCCTACTAAGTTTTCTAATGACATGGGTTTGTTAAGAAGTTATGGAGACAGACATTGAAGTGACCCAAACCATTCCATTCCTAGAATTTGAGGCATAACAGGAAGATTTCTGCATTTGAGCCTTAAAGTATATTATACGAAAGCAACAATGGGTATGACTTAATTATAACCAAGCACAATCTTACTGCAGGGTAAATATTTTCTCTATATATTTGCACTTAAAAATGGAAATTACCCCCCTTGTAATTTTTAAAAATAGTTCTTTAACAGAAGTTCCTCCAAATAAAGGTAACACTTTAAACCCTTTCTGAGGTGACATCTCTGGTCAATTAAGTACCACAATTTCAGAGAACAGATACATTATTCAACAGATAACTTGTTAAATAATTCTCCAATTGGGAATTTCTTATGTCTCATAAAATAGTTCAGAAAGATAACAAATACAATAGTAATGTAGAATAGACAATAGACTGTGATTCAGAAGACCTGTCCTTATATTTGACTATGTAACCTTGGGCAAGTCACTTCTGAGCTTCAAACTATTTACCTTTCCAACTGAAATTATAGCCACCAATAATTGTTTTTAAAATGTGCTTGCCTCTTTCACAGTACATGTATTATACCAAGTAGTTGTCACAACAGTACAAATAAAGACCTAATATTACCTCCCATTTTACAGATAGGTAAAGTAAGGTTTTGTGTGGTTAAGTAAGGTTCCCAATACAACCCAGCTTGTTACTGGTGATGGAGCTAGAATTAGAACTCAGGTCCGCCTAATTACAAAGTCTGTGTCCTTAAGCTACATCATGTTGACTTTAAAAGAAATAATAATAATAATAATAATCTCCCTCCCTGACTGAAAGAGTTGTTGAGGTAAAGAGAATAAAATAGTTTTAAAAATTAAAAAAAAATTTCCTTGCATAGGATTCTCAATTCATTCAAGAATATATAGCTGTCATTCTCAGCCCTGGCAGCACATTATAATCATCTGGAGAATTTAAAAACGTCAATATAGTGAAAAGGGCAAATGTCTTAGTGTTAAGACAATAGTTTTAACTTTATAGACCCTTGAAAGTCTCGTGGAACCCCAACAGTCTGTGGACTACACCACTGCTCTTAAGGCAATGTTTCCATTTTTAAAGTATATACTTAAATGGATGAATGGATGTATAGGCATATTTTTAAAATAGGTTAACCTGGATTGAAATCCCAGATGAATCATTTACCAGCTGTATGTCCTTGAGTAAATCATTTAGCCTCTCTGAGTCTCAGTTTCCTCAACTATAACATGAGAATAATAATAGTGCCTATCTCACAGGGATGTCCTAAGAATTAAACAAGATTAATTTATATATAGCATTTAGCAAAAAGACTTATGCATACTAACAGCCAAATAAATATTAAGTACTACCATTATCTATTACTTCTGTTAAAAGTGTTTAAAATTAAACTATGAAGATATGTTTTCAGAATAAACGGCAATAATGACTTCAAAACAATCTTTCTAATGAAGAACACTTGGTTCAGTTTACTATCTTAAAAATGTTGCCATTATGCAATATTCATTACTGATTATACCTTTTTACTCATATTTAGATATCATAGTTTTCAATACCATACCTATTCAAGCATATCACTTGATTATTAATATGTTGGGTAATTAGCTCCTATAGTTATTATTTTGGGTATTGGTTGAGCTATATCATAAGGATGGTGATATTTTCTGATGGTGATTATGCCTCTACTGAAATGGTAACTAGCTATTATAGTTCATAATTTTAAGTCAGTATTATAATATCCAATGTGTCCCTGAACTAATTGTGTAATTTCAGAAACACTTACAGGTTTAGACGAATTCTGAACAATAACAGAGCTATGTGAAGATTTAGATTCAGGATGAAATCTAGGCAAGGCAGCCACTGGACTTGATGTTGGGTCTTTGTAGTGTTGACTTGTAGGCTTGAATACATCAGGAATACCTGCATTTTAAAATTACATAATATATTGAATATATTTCTATATAACCAATTGTGTCAAAATATTTCACTTAAAATTAAAATACTGTAGTAATACTGTACCTGGACTGAGTGCCTCACTCTTTATTCCCTTTGAAGATGAGCTGGAGTTACCTCTGTTCAAAATATCTATAACAATTATATGTTTATTATAAAATTTGTTATGTGAATGAAAATTGAAAAGGCATTCCAAAAATATATTCATACACGACCAGTGGGTGAAGAATATTTCTTTTCCTTAATGATGAAAGAATTGTTAAAAGACTCAGGTTCCTGTGATTTGAAATCAAGCCATTCCCCAACCCCATGCCACATTCACATCCTAAAAGCCTGGAAGATTTATTATGGGTGAGAGGATTGGATTATCTGCACCATTACTCTTGAGTTCTTCTTCTTTTTTAATCTAAGCACAGAAACAGCATAGTTTTGAGTTCTGAATGGTAAATTATAAGAGACTTCAAACTAGACTAAATTGAATTTAAGAGTTTACCAGAGTATCTGATTAACTTGTTTCAAATCTACCACTATATCAAAAGTCAATTTGAGCCCGACTGGATGCTCTGTATCAGTCTAAGATCACACATTCTTGTACCCACATGAATTCTGTAACTTCTAGATTATTGAGGGATCAAATTGAAATTTGGAAGAGCAGAGATTTGTCTAAAATTGCTTATCAGGAAATGGTATAGAGCTTTAAAAAGTTCCATAAAATCTCAAAAATTTCCCTTTTTTCTCTCCTAGTAGAAAAGGACCAAATCCCATAAAATAATTCTATAAAGTAAGGGGTCATGCAAAAGTAGGGTTATTTTACGATCATGGAAATGCAGTACTCTATGACTAAACACAACACAAGTCTTCTAGGAGAAAAATCTGCTCAAACAACTTGATATTGTTTTCATTCAGAAAGTCAAGATAAGTATTTACTCAAATCATTAAACAGCAGCTATTTCTACGTTTTGGTGGTTGTAGTTTTACCAAACACAAGTTTTCTACCCCTTCCCATGGTAGTTCTACATAAACATTTAGCTCATGTTCCATATGCTAAAAATATTTTATGGTGTATACATAAAACATCAATAAAATCATTTTAAATTATGAGTTAATAATTTATAAAAGAAATTCCACTGGGGCCAATTCCTTTTTTGATAGAATCACTAAAAACTAACACACATTGTTTTAGTTGAGCACTGTTAACAGTCATTTACAATTAATATAAATCCAACTTGAATCTTAATTATCATGCTTTCAATAAGATGAGTTGAGTAACAATTTTGAAATAGGGTAACATTTCAGCATAAAAATCATCACAGTGACTAGAAATAATTAAGAGAATACAATAGTCTGTTCTATCAACAATAAACATGTCAAATATACCTAGTCCATTTTATAAGTTAAGTGGCACTCCACTTAGCACCTCCCAATTTGCCACAGGAAATGATGCTGATAATTTAATTGGCTAAATTATTCTACCTCTGATAAAACTGAATAGAAGTGCTATGCCAAGCTTAGAGTCAAGAGAAGGAAGAAGTAGGCTTTCAGAAAATTTAAAATTCATCTCTTAACCACACTATTACCCACTGCCATGGTAAATAAAGGAAACTGGTATGCTGGTTACATTCCTTGGTAAATTCTCCAGGTTTAAAAATAAAGTAAATAAAATGGGAAAGAATCTGTTTCCTCTTTCTTTCTCACCTGAAATTCGGTATGTTGTCCCTCGTACTTTACACAATTTTGAGAGGACATTTTAACAAGTATCGTGAGTATCTTCACTTTAACATTATAACAATATCAAGCCTAATTACTCTAACAGAAATCTAATAATCCACAAAGGTATGGGGCATATTTTGCTAGAAATCCATAAGGATTTAAGTGTGCCGACTGCCTGCATTGTCTAACTACAGTGGCTAAAGACCAAGACCTCCCTCTTTCATGAATATAAATAGTAGTTGCTATTAATAGAAGATAAGTGTAGCCAGAAGCTATAGCACATGTTGGTACAGAGACCAGAGATTGTATAATCATGCAGTGCCTATTCATTTTGTATTCATATATCAAGATGACACTTTGATGACGCAGTTGCCTGGATGTGAAAACCCCCATCAGACACTAACACAGATTTATTTAGTACATTCTGATATTTTAAGCAAAGCATTCCAAACACTTCCTTTTCTGTATATCTGGGCTTAAGGGGAAAAAGAAAAAAAATTAACAAACAGATAAGCTACCTGGTTCCATTAAAAATTATGATTTCCAATCTCAGAAGGCCTACAACGCTGTTAGGTAATCGTGACCTCTAGTTAGTTATTTCCCTTTTCTCATATCTGATGTTTTAACCTCTTACTTCCTTACTCCAGTTCCCAACTGCATCCCCACCCTGATTCTCACAAGTTCTTAATGTCCTTTATCCTCCCTCTTACATCCAATTATTTACAGAAGGACAAGGACATCAAAGACATAGAAGATGGCCCACAGGTCTTTCTGTTAGAAACAACCATCTTATGAAACTTTACTGAAAGTAAATGCTTACTTGAAATGGCAGGTTTTGAACTTAATATTTCTCCAACAAAGATCAGTTCATCATCATCTTCATCCTTAATTTCTTCTACTTTCTTCTGCCATGGTTCTAGCTCTTCTTCTTCACATTCCATAAAGAGTCCTGCCATTTTGGGATTACCTAATTTTCAAAAGGAGAGAAGTAAACCTTATTTTTAAGAAGAAAAATACTTTTTTGCAATACATAGGATATTTATGTGCTCTAATAGTCCTAATAGTAATTACTGAATTGATATTTGTAGCCAGTACATGGTAGCAAAGAACTCAGAACTCAATCTCTAAGATCTAAACCAGTTTTACTAGCTAGCTATAAAGGACAGCAGTTGTATACAGTGGCCAATAAATTTTAAGATTAAGTACAGTCAAAGTGAGTTTCAGTTATATTACCAGAATATAATTATATCTACAAAAAGGATTGTATCCATTATCTGAAAAAAAAAAACCCACCCGTATTAACAAAAGAGAGATAAACTAAGAATAAGAGGCAATGGGGAGTAGATATACTAGAAAAACTGAACCAGATTCAGGTATATTAGGCACAGAGCAAAGCAGGGATGACGTGCTAGACTGAAAATAGGGAAATTAAGTGAAGCTTATTCCATTCCAGGGCAGGTCAGAAACTTCTCACCTGAAGAAATTAAGTAAAGAGTATACTATGAATATCACCAGTTTACAAGTTCTCACCAAACAGAGCTGCTAGGAAACACTTCAGTGCCTCACTCTTAAATGTGGATGAATCACCAATGAGCACCAGAAATTTGAGGAAAACCTACAATGTTAAAGATCAAAGCAATAAAACAAGACCAAAAGATCTTAAAGAAAACACAGATAATACAGTTGAGCAGGAGAAAATAATAGAGAAGCTATAATTAGCATCTTTAGAGAGATAAGTTATGAAAAGTAACATTCAGAAAATAAAAAGACTATAAACAAGACAGCCAAAATTTTGTTAAAAAAAAACACAACCAAATGCCAAAGTTGAGTAACTGTGGAACTAAAAGACAAAAAAATTAAATCAAGAAGACAAGATTGTTAGAAAAACCAATTTCAAAGGTACAACATTCACCTAATAAAGGCTACAGAGACTAGAGAAAAAGGAGAGGGGAGGTAATCAAAGGAAGATTAAAAAAAAATTCCCAGTTCTAAAGGACATAAATCTCTGGAATGAAAGGGCCCACCAGCACCCAGCACAATGATCAAGAAAAAAAAAACACCTACAATAGAGAGATACATCATGAAATCTCAGAATGTTGGAAATAAAGAGAATATCCTAAAATTGAGGTGGAGGAGGAAGAAAGTTAAAATAATGCTTACAAAAGTCTTAGTAAAAATAATTTTCAGTTTAGAACTCTACACTCAGCCAATATTTTCATCAAGCATGAGGTACATATTCTTTCATCAAGAATAAAGACCAGCAATATCATACGAAATTTATTTCCTCTTCATCCTTTCTTTCTCAGGGAAGAATCCACCAAAATACAATACTCAATCAAGGAGGAAGACATAGGGTGCAGAAAACATGACATTCAACACAATACAATTTTTACATATACAGGATCTCCTTTCCCTCCTTCTCTCCCTTCAAGAAACTGTGGTATTACAACATAAAGCCTTTCCAGATCGCTTGACTTTAAAAAACTGTGTGTGCATTGTTTTGGTTACAAAGAAGTATTGAAGGAGACCTAAACTAAAATCATAGCAATGGGGTAGATACAAGTGGTGGAGTGAGATGTGGATGGAGGGACAACTAAAAAATAAATAAATCCAAACAAAACAAAACAACTTCAGGGTTCTAGCTTATAGAATACCATCTTTGTTTTTTAAATGGAGTCATTTCTAGAAGTAATTTTACTATATTATAATAATGCTATTTCTACTTTTGACTCAAAACTAATACCATACTTTAGCATGGCCTTAAAAGGCACTACTTGAAAACAATGATTTGGGTATAGCATACATAACAAAAACATCTTAACAAATTGATGCCATTTAAAAAAATTTTTAATTTAATTTCCCTTTCTATACAGGTATGTCACAAACCATTTCTTAGCATAATGTTGCTTAATGTTTAATAGTCCACCTACCAAAAAAACAACCAAACCTCCAAACAAAAAACCTTCTCATCCTCCCAAATGTAACCAATATTATGAACTGATCCCCTTCTTTTCTAAACCATACCTCAAAAAACATCATATAAAATGTTCTAAATCAAATAATTAAAAACATAATTCATAGTTTAGCATTTGCATATTTTGAATACTTGAAAACACCATCCTCAATGTATCCCTCAAAGCCCTCATTCACACTGCTTCTTCCACTTAGAATAATATCCTTTCTCCTTATATTGTCCACATCACTGAGTATAGTAGAAAGAGCATGGACTTGATGTCAAATTGAATAGTTCAAATCCTTTTTGTACCATTTCTAATCATGTGTCTCTGAAGAAATTACTTGAACCTATTTCCTCACCTCTAACATGAGTACAATATGTACCTAATAGAAGTGGTAACAGAGATTCAGGAAAATGCCATATAAGGTATCTAACTTCAAGCAAATACCCAACAAAATATTCATTCCTTGCATCTTCCCAATCTTAGTTCAATTATAACATCCTCAATAAACCATTGGACCTATTTTTTTTCACTTCTTACTGCATTGACAGTCTATACTATGCTATTCAAGATTTACTATCTATGATCTCAAACTGCTCACTATTTCTTCATGTGTCTTAAACTAACTCCAAAGTAAGCTCCTTGAGAGTGAAGAATGCATTTTCTTCTTCCTTTGTATTTCTTCCTACACACAGTAGTCTACTGGATATGTAGCAGGCACTTAACATATGATAATTATGTACCAAGAAACTAGGCAGTCAAGGAATGCCAAATTTAAAGAAATGAGGGAGACTCATGTGTACTGTTAATTAAAAAATCACTTATATTAATGTTGATACCATGGTGATACCATGTGGACACATAGGTCTTCCGTATTCTTTTTAATTGGGTACTGCCATTATCAATATAGTCAAGATATATTGTTGAGCAAAAATTTTTAAAAGGTACATAATAACATATATAGTATGATCTTATGTAGAAATAATTCTTTTTGTCTATGCATATAAAAAGTTTGTGATTATGTAGACCAAAACTATAATAGTAGTTATCTCTGGGGATGAGGAGAAAACATTTCATTTCTACTTTACTGACATTTTTACTGTATATTGTTTTTTTATTATGAGTATATATTACTTTAATAAATTTAGGTATTTCTGTTTTTAAGAAAATATGCCCACCTCTATCTCTAACCTTTCCTCTTGAAGAAAGATTATCAGTACAAAAGCCATGCATATTAGTATCAACTGTGGCAGCAATACTTACTTTTTGGTTGAAAAGGTTTGTTGTCATCCATCAAGTTGCAGGATCACCTAAGTATCAACAAATGACATCTATAAATTTTATGAGTCACTTTAAGTAACACCACATATTGAAACATGAAACTTGGGATCCAGAAATATTTGGGTATAATTTCAATTTCCAGCAAACTTACCATGTAACTCCAGACAAGATAGTAAGTTAGGTCTGTTTCCCACCCTATAAAATAAAGACATCCATTATTAGTGTGGATTTTGTTAAATTAAATACACAGATTTAATCTTTTTCTCCTACAAAAAGCTCACCTTTTGAATTTGATATGTTTTATATACATATGTAACTAAGTTTCCATAATTGTTTCATTCCTGAATGAATGCAAATTTAGTAAATAAAATGTTGAATGTATGAAGGAAGCATTTACTACTTGAACAAATCTGATGAATTATTAAATTACAAATAAATTTTAAAAGGCATCCTTATGTAAAAATGTAATATATCTATTTTAGTAAATCTGAATTTTGAAATGCAAAGTGACATTAATCTTTAATATTACCTATTCTTCACATTTCAGAAATGTTATTATTGTAAGAAAACACATACATTTATACTTTTTGTTTTTTCAAATCAAATCAACTATAACTGAAAAGTAACAGAAAAATTACTTAGATAAATTTCATCGTATCTTAATTCATTAAAAAATACTCATTGTCTTCTTGTTCAACTTAATGTGCTAAATTCTAGGGAAAAAAATAAAGATAAATAAGGCATAGTCCTTGCCTTCAGAAGTTTACAATCTAATATGTCAATGGTTGTTTAGGCTTTTAAAAAAGCTGTTATGGGTAATCACTCTGGTTTTCCCCCTGTATATGTTAAAAAAGCTGTTATATTAAACATTATCAAAAAACATTTCAATAGTTTTATTTTAAACAGGAATTTGTATTCTGAGTTCTCATGTACATACCATATATTCTACATACATAATAAACACTACTAAAAAACTATTTCAGTTATAAAACAAAAAGGGTCAAAATTAGACATCCAAAATCTAAAGTAGGATATACAGAGCTAATTCAGTCTCTAAATATTCTCAGACAGACAGAAGCAAACATTCCTGAATTCCAAATTATTTGGATTCAATTAGTCCAAAGGAAAAAAAATTACTTTAATTCCACAAAAAGTTACTGTTATAAAAGTTTAAATTTCTACTACAAGAGTCTCTAGTGAATTTTGCACTTTAGTAAATTTTCCAAATTCTAAGGTCTGACTGTTCAAGTTTCTTTAATTCATTTATTTGAATAGTGCTTGTCCCTAAACTAGAATTAAGGTAATACATATGTCAAGTAGACAAATACATGACAATTCTTGCTCACCATTAAGAATCTTCTGCTACCAAGAACATAGAATATTTTTTGAGTCACGACTGCACAATCTATGATAATCATATAACAAACAAACATACAAAAAAACTGTTTTAGAGACAGGGTCTTGCTATGTTGCCCAAGCTAGAGCTCAGTGGCTATTCACAGGCATGATCATGACATACTACAGCCTTGAACTCCTAGGCTCAAGCTATCTTTCCACCTAAGCCTCTGAAGTAGCTGGGAATACAGCATGAGCCACCACGCTTGGCTCGACACTTCTATTAAATGATCATATAAAATTGTTTATTGGCACAAACACCCTAAAATGAGCACTAAATATACAAGTAGTCTATATAAACAAGTCATATCCACTGCCTATGGCTATATAGGTGGCTTCTGAGGCCCATAGTAGTCACCAAGGAGCCTCAATTGGTACATTTATAAACACTTTAAAAAGCCAGAAAGCCTTGGATGCCATTAGAAACATAACTTCAGTCTAGAGCTGTGCTATCCAACGAGGTAACCACTAGCCCCATGTGGCTAATTTTATTTAATTAAAAATAAAAATTTAGCTCCTCAGTTATTCTAGCACTTCTTTCAAGTGCTCAAAAGCCACAAGTGGCTAGTGGTTACTATATCGGACGGTGCAGCTCCAGAACATTTCTACTGGACAAAACAAATCTAAAAACTATCATATTTAGTTCCAGTTTAAAAAACAAATAAACAAATAAATTTCATGGATTCTTTTGGGGAAGGATTGGAACCCTCCAAAACTATCACCACAAGAAAACCCTGAAGTCATCACTTCAGAGTTTTGGTGGCAAGGGAAGGAATTGTATGGGGGATTAAGTCAGGTGTCAGAGAAATGGACTATCTAGCAAAGACATGCAGTAGGGATCTTAGAGCTCTTATAATATTAGTAGTGAACTCCAAAGGGACTCTAGGTTCTGCAACTCAGAGTTGGTATCAAAACAGGCAAAAGAGGAAATAACTCTCTATTTCAGCTATTTATTCAAGTGGAGATACTTGCCCATTTAAATACACCGTTCTTACAGGAGAAAATGAATTCCAACTAAGTGACTAATGAAACACCTCTTAAACACAACTCATTCACTTTTTGGAGACTGCCTGTATAAATAATTATTATTACTATTTAGTTATATTTTGTTTTTGGCTTTTATATATCTAAAATTCAACCATCTTTTAAAAGAGCTTGTTCTACAAAAAAATTTAAAAATGATGGATTAACATAGTTAAAATCGTAAAGTGTATGTTATATGTATTTTACCACAATAAAAAATATTTAAAAAATTAATGGATACTATTTTATACTCACTAGGATAATCAAAAGACAGATAATAACAAGTGTTGGCAAGGATGTAGAGAAATTGGAACCCTCAAACACTGCTGGTGAGAATGTGAAATGGTGTAGCCACGTGCAAAACACTTTGGCAGTTCCTCACAAAGTTAAACAGAGTTACCACATGATCCACCAATTCCACTCCTACAGACAGAGACAATTGAAAACACATGTCCACACAAAAATCTGTACACAAATATTCATAGCAGCATTATTCATAATAGCCAAAAAGTGAAAACAACCCAAATACCCATCAATTCAAGAATGGATAAACAAAATGTGATATACCCATAAAATGGAATAATATTTAGCAATAAAAAGAAATGAAGCACTGATACATGCTACAATATGGGTGGGCCTTGAGAATATTATACTAAATGAAAGATGCCAGTCAAAAAGACCACGTTATATTTCATTTATATGAAATGTCCAGAAATGGCACATCTATAGACAGAAAGCAGAGTAGTGGCTGCCTATGGCTGGAAGGGTTGGGGGGAGTGACCGCTAATGGGTACAGGGTTTCTTACTAGGGTAATGAAAACGTTCTAAAATTAACTGTGATGGTTGCACAACTCTGCGAATATATTAAAACCATTCAGTTGTGCACTTTAAATGGGTAAATTGTATGCTATGTGAATTGTATCTCAATAAAGCCGTTAAGAAAATAATAAGCTAGTAGAATACAAGCCTGGGAGTGATGGAGTCACTTTGTGGAAAAAGGAGTACCTAATAAAGAACCCAACAAAGAGGATAGCAAAGCCATAAGATTCTGGGGTAGAGAAAGAAAAAGGGTAGGGTAGAGAGACATTCAAGTCCTGATGATACCATTTAAACACCTGAAGCTAGTCATACTTGAAGCAAATTATCCATTAAAGCTTTTCAGTTAAGAGAGGAAAAAATTATTCATTTTTGGTTTATCCTAATTTGAGCTAGGTTTCTGGCACTTCTATTCAAGAGTAATAATAAACTCACCAATGGATTACCTCAACATTTTCCAAACCAGGGTCAACAGACCTCTGGGGAAAGGAGATATATTCCAGATGGTGCAAGAGAGCTCTATAACAATATAATTCTGTATTTTTGTTTTGCTGTCTATCTATAAAATTAACATAAGAATACTCTGGGGATCATCTGGATGACCACCTTATAACTAAGCTTGGCTACACAATTTCAGTGCTCATGTTTTTGTCTGTATTTACAACTGCATTGTCACCAAGTACTATCATTTTTATTGCTATGGCTTATTAGCAGAGAGAAAATATCTAAATGATACGTATGTATTAAATGAAGGGTAAATGACAATATGGTTAGCTATAGAAATGAAGGCATTAAAAAGGGTTCAAATAGAAAAATCTTAGTATTATTTATATAGGTATGAAAACTCAATAGAAGTAGGCAGTGACTGCTTCAGCAAAATATATTATTCATTCAATATATTAAGTTGATTCAAATAGCATTGGTTGGTTTTATAGTCTCACTTGATTGCTTTGTTGTATAATTGTGTAAGAACTCTGAGAATATTTTAAACGTTTTAAGTATGGGGGTGTCTATGAAAATGTTTTTCTTTTTTTTTTTTTTTT
>VBSM01000662.1:2395-15024 GCA_008086735.1 Cheirogaleus medius
CCTTTCTCCACATCCTGGCCAGCATCTGTCATTGCCTGTGTTTCGGATGTAAGCTATTTCAACTGCGGTGACAGATGATATATCACATCGTGGTTTTGATTTGCCTCTCTGGGATGCTGAGTGGCGTTGAGTATTTTTTCATATACCTGTCGGCCATTTATATGTCTTCTTTTGAGAAATGTCTGTTCAGATCATTTGCCCAGTTTTGAATCGGATTGCTCATTTTTGTTTTTTGTTTGTTTGTTTGTTGGTTGGTTTGTTGGGTTGTGTTTTGTTGTGATATTGGGTTGTTGTTGCTCCTTATGCATTCTGGTTTTTAACCCCTTGTCAGATGGACAGTTTGCAAGTATTTTCTCCCATTCCCTGGGTTGTCTCTTCACTTTTCTGACTGTTTCCTTTGATGCCTCAGCCTGATAAGTAGCTGGGAGTACAGGAGCTGGCCTCCAAGGGTTGATAAATTTTGTTTCTATTTTTAGTTTCCTGGGGAATTTTTTCTATTTTTCTTAGAGATGGAGTCTCATTCCTGCTCGAGCTGGTGCTGAACTCTTGTTCTGATGCAATCCTCAGTCTTCTGCTGCCCAGAGTGCTAGGATTACAGGAGTCAGCCACTTTGCCTGGCCATATATGGTGTATTTCCAGTTATATTACAGGTTGGTGTACAGTTTGTGTGGAAAACTTGGTTAAATATACTGCATGTATAAGCCTGAACGATGTTCATCAGTTTCTGTTGGCCTTGTGGATAAATCATGCAAGACTGGCTTTGTCTGCCCTGTACCTGGCCAGAGCTTGGTTGTTGTCTCTTAGGAGTCCTAGTTGAAGGTTCAAATAACAGTAGTGCAGGCACCTGCTTCAATACAAGCTCTAGGACCCTGAGCAGGTACCACGAGGCTAGTCTGCTCCTGAATTCCTGACAGATGGAAACTGTGACATAATAAACATTTGTTTTTTTTTATCTGTTAAGTTTTGGAGTAATTTTTTTGTTACCTTTTTTTTCTTTTAAAAAAGATAAGATCTTGCTTTGTCACTAAGGCTGAAGTGGAGTGGTTCAGTCTCATTATCATAGCTCAGTGTAACCTCCAACTTCTGAACTGAAGCAATTCTCACCTCAGCCCCTGGAAATAGCTTGGACTACAGGCAATGGCCTCCAGGGCCAGCTAATTTTTCTTTCTTTTTTTTCCCTTTTTTTTAGAGAGACAGATATCTTGCTATGTTGTCCAGGCTGGTCATATCCTGGCCTCACGTAGTCCTCCCACCTTAGCTTCCCAAAGTACTGAGATTATAGGCTTGAGCCACTGGGACTGCCCTGGAGTAATTTCGCTTAGAGTAATTTATTATGTAGCCATAGGTAATTAATATACATATTATGTTAAAAAGTAAATTGTATCATAGCGTAATCATATTATATTATTATAAATCATATTAATGTGTTTTTCATATAAACCCCTGAAATTTATGAAAAATAATATAGTTAGTAGGTACTTGTGTCATTTGTCCTACTGTACTATATATTTTTATAATGAACATTTTTTAGAGTTTATTGATATGTAATTCACATACAATGAAATCTACACACATGAATTATAGGATGCTATAAGGTTTGAGATATGTACGCATGAAACAATCACTACAATGAAGATCATGAACATGGTATCACCCCAAAAGCTTCCCATGCTCCTTTCTAATCCCCTCCTTCCTGACCCTCCTGAGGCAACAACTGATTTCCTTTCTGTCACTACTGATTAGATTGTATTTTCTAGAACATGGATGTCCTATAGAATTTCTATGATAAAAAAAGTTCTGTATCTGCATTGTTCAACATGGCAGCCACTAGCCACATGTGGCTACTAAGCACATGAAACAAAGCTAGTCCAAATTAAGAAATCCTGTTAGTATAAAATATGCACTGGATTTCAAAGACTTAATATAAAAATAAGAATATAAAATATCTCACTACTATTTTTATACCAATTTTATATAGAAATGATATTATATTGGATTTATTGGGTGTTATTGGTTGAATTCTGTTCCCTTCCAAATTCATACGTTGAAATTCTGTCTTCGAGTACCTATAAAGATAGCCATACTTGGAAATAAGATCTTTATTTTCTATGTATTTAGGTAAGATGAGGTCATTCTGGAGTAGAGTAGGCCCCTAATCTAATTTGATTTGTGTCCTAATTACGAAAGGGAAATTTGGATACAAAGACAGACTTACACACAGGAAGAACACCATGAGAAGTCTGGAGTTTGGAGAAGTTGTCTGCCCTAAGCCAAAGAACTACCAGAAGCCAGAAGGCTTGGAAGATATCCTTCCCTAGTGCCTTCAGAGCGAGCATGGCTCTGCTGACACTTTGATCTCTGACTTCTACCCTCCAGAATTATAAGATATAAATTTCTGTTCTTTAAGCTACTCAGCTTGTAGTACTTTGTTATGGCAGTCCTATAGAACTAAAACATTGGGTTAAATAAATTGTTAAAATTAATTTCACCTGTTACTTTTTAAAAATATGGCTACTAGAAAATTTTAATTTGTTATATTGCCAATGGATAGCACTAGTCTAGAGGTATACTTAGCAACAATTTAAAAGAATTATTATGGGTACATAATAGTTGTATATCTTTATAGGGTACCTGTGATGTTTTGATTTCAGAATATAATGTGAATCAATCAAATCAGGGTAATTGAGGTATCCATCACCTCAGGCATTTATCATTTCTCTGTGTTAGGAACATTCCCATTTCACTCTTTTAGTTATTTTAAAGTATACCCTAACTTATTGTTGATTATAGTCACTTTGTTGTGCTATCAAATATTTTTCATTCTATCTCACTGTCTACATATATTTTTTAGCAAAAAGTTTATCTTGTCAGGTATACTAGGAAGCTATTTCTTCTCCAAGCCCTTCATGTGGGATGCCTATTTCACATCTCCAGTTAATATGGAAAGTCAAGCTATAATCAGCAAACTGCAAGTGGTATTGCCTTTAGCATTCACCTAGAACACTCTCCCATTTATCTGTAATCCTGCTCTTGAACTCTCAGGTCCTCTTGATAATCTATCTGGAAGAATTCTCTGGCTTTGACACTTGATACTCTCTCCTGGACATAATTCTTGGTTTGCTCTTTAAATCCATGAACCTCTAGCTGTAGACATTTTTGCTATCAATATATCAATAGCCACCCATCCATCCTGACCCGATAGAACCATATCTATTTGGCTTACCTGCTTTATTTGGCTACTAGGGGAAGAGAACTAAACATGTGGTATATTGTTCAAAAACCAGCCAATCATTGACATTGTTCTATGAGCCTAGTGAACATCTTAATACCAGTTACTTAGCTGGATTTTTAGGCTGATATCATCTTGATTGTATATAATGGTGTTAAATTTCAGGGACTAAAGTGCTGATTTATTTATAAATTGATAGGTGTGCAATGTACTCTTTAAGTAAAGTTCTGACCTGAAGGACTTTCTCTACCATCTTCTAATGAAAGAGAATATAGAACAATTAAACTTTGGAGGAATATTTACCCCAAAAAATCATTTTAGAGAAGCTGACACTGAACCATTGTTTCTGATGATTATTAGAAGAATCAGTAATTGAGGTCACTCAGTTTAGAGTTGGGATAATAAAATCTGATGTTCAATAGATGTGAGCATTCTTGTCTTCCTGTGCCCATGTACCCAATTCAGCAAAAAATAAATGTTATGCATCTGTTAGAATCTGTCCTGGAGAAACTTTCAATCTTGTGATGTTACTTTTAAATTATTGAAAGACCAACAACTGAGACAATTAGACAAATGGACACAGTAAACTATAAGTCTTGGGTAGAAAATGCAGTTGACTGAACAGAGACAGTGAGGTATAGTGAGACTCAGACTTTAGCACCAAAGAGAGGTATGCCTTGGGTCAACTCAGAGTTCTTGACTGGGCCACAGTTTTCTCATTTATAAAATGATGGGGTTAGATTTCAAAATTTAGTTTCTGTGATTTATAAATGAACTTTCTGTACTTAAATTCTGGGGTCAGTAGCTTGAATCAGCTGTTATCAAATGTCATACTTTGTTGGGGACCGTCCCTGGGTCAGAATGGCCAAGACCCAAAGTCAGCAGAATGGGAGCACATTGCTTGTTCCCAGAGTTAGCAGGACGTGACTTGTTGATCAGTGTAAGAACTGTTTCTCCAGGCAAACAGCCAAGAGCCTGTGGTCTTGCAAACAAGTCCAGGTGCACAATAATAGCCTCGAGAATGTTTGCACATAAACAAGAGCTGCCCAGCCTCACAGCAATGGAGGTCTGGAGGCCACGAGAAAAACATGTTCCCATGAATGCTGCTTGGCCCTGTAAGATGGCTGGTTAGCCAGAGATGGGTAAGATCCCTCAAGGGGGGCGGGGGCGCAACCTAAGACAGGCACAGCCGGCGGGGGGCCAGCAAAGAGGAACTGGGGGATAGAAACTACCCCCCCTTGTGGCTGCCTTGTTCCCCGTGCTATCTCGGTCTGTAATTTGGGCCTGGCGCTTTAAGCATTGCAAACTGCCAAGGACCTATGGTTTCACACGTGAGCCAAGGTTGTCTGTTATCCTGCAAATGGTATCAGATGTTGAAGGGCATCTCTTGTGCTATGTCTAGAGGAACAGGTGCTGTTGACCCGTGGGAAGTCACATACCAGAAAGTAGCTGGGAAAGTAGCTGCCGGACGCTCGCCAACTTTAACCGTATAAGAATAAAATGACTGGTGCTTTAAGTGCTGCAGTCTTGTACCGTCTCTTGTGTCTGTGTGTTTCTTTCTGGGGCTGCAGTCTTGTCTTTCGTGTTTGTGTGTGTTTTTGTCTGTGTCTTTCTGTGTTCATCCCCCATCCTGTAATCGGGCCACGTTTAAGTGGCGCAGCGAGCAGGGTCTGTGAACCCTGGAGGGTCTTGAACCCTGAGCAGGGTCTGTGAACCCTGGAGGGTCTTGAACCGTGAACGGAGACTGCATCATTTCTCGGGACGGCGGGACTAAGTGGACACCCCTTTGGCTAATGGTAAGTGGCATCCAACAGGGGACTCTTGGGAAAAATGGGAAATACCCCCTCCGCTGCAGAGTAGGAATATAGAAAGTTAATTCAGGGATTACTAACTTCCGTGGGGGTAGAAGTGAAAGAAGGAACCCTAAAGCGTTTGTTTGCTTTAGTGCAGAAACATTGTTATTGGTTTCAATCGCAATCACAAGTTCAGCTAAATCTTCATAGTTGGCAACAAGTAGTTAAAGCTTTTCATCTCACTCATTAGTGCGGAGACACTATTGATTTAAAAATATGGACAGTTTGCAGTGCGGTTACACAGGCGCTGCGCCTTTTACAGGCAGATTCAGAGAAAGCTGATTCAGATGGAAATTCGGAGGAAAGGCCTCCTCCACTGCATTCCTTGTCTCCCTTAACACCTAGAGACGTGGAGGAGGAACCGCCAGATGGAGAGCCTCCAGGAAATTCCCCTAAATTACCTACTGGTCAGAAGTTCAAAAACTAATTTCTCTTTGCCCCACAGACTCTCCGGCGGGGCAGGAGCCAGGTGCTGACGGGCGGGGCAGGGGAGGCCAAGTGCTCCAGCAGCTCCGGCTCTGTGCAGAGAGTTGTTACTTCTCCTTTCACATCTGTACAACAGAGTAAATTGTATGCAATATGCTTGGTGCTGCAAGATTTCCCTTCTGAGCCTTTAAACATTGTCAGTGACTCTCAATATGCTGTTTATGTTACTTCTCAACTTCTTTACCACTTAACCCCCAAACGACTTTACAATATTTGTTCTTCCATTTACAGACTCTCCTCCAAGCATGACAAGTGGCACAGCTGTAATGCCTGGTGTGGCCCAGTTTTGCCCAACCGTGACTTTAAGGCCAGCCAGACTCTCCTGCAAGGGTGAAGCTGGCTTCAGTAGAAACACCTGGCAGCATCTGCCCATCCCTGACAGCTGTGTGCTAGCAGGGGCTGAGAGAGAGAGAACATCTGAAAATAAAAGGGTAGATTTAGAGAAGGAACCAGTAAGTAGAAGACAGGTGTAGAGGAAGTAAAAACAAGAAGGAACCAGTAAGTAGAAGACAGATATAGAGGAAGTAAAAACAAGGAAAGAGGACGTTAGAGGATCTGGGTGGCTAGAAGTGCCATGGCTGATGCTTAAACCCCCTCTGAGGCCACAAAACTCATGCTGCTTTAATCAAGCCCAATGAGAAGGCCCTGGGAGGTAGAAAAGATAGCCAGATAGACAGAGAGACAGAAAAAGAAATGGGTCAGTCTAATTACACAGTTAAAAACATTATTTAGTGGAATAGGAGTTAATGTAGGATTTTTAGGTCTCTTAATCCTTTGCCTTTTCTTAGTCTACAGATGCTGGAGCTACTGCCGAGTAAAAAGAAAAAAAACAGTCTCATGATATCATGATGGTTTTTCAGCACATCCGTGCTCAAAATGCTCAAAATTAATAAAAAAGGGAGAGATGTTGGGGACCGTCCCTGGGTCAGAATGGCCAAGACCCAAAGTCAGCAGAATGGGAGCACATTGCTTGTTCCCAGAGTTAGCAGGACGTGACTTGTTGATCAGTGTAAGAACTGTTCCTCCAGGCAAACAGCCAAGAGCCTGTGGTCTTGCAAACAAGTCCAGGTGCACAATAATAGCCTCGAGAATGTTTGCATGTAAACAAGAGCTGCCCAGCCTCACAGCAATGGAGGACTAGAGGCCACGAGAAAAACATGTTGTTCCCATGAATGCTGCTTGGCCCCGTAAGATGGCTGGTTAGCCAGAGATGGGTAAGATCCCTCAACGGGGGGGGGAACCTAAGACAGGCACAGCTGCTGGGGGCCAGCAAAGAGGAACTGGGGGATAGAAACTACCCCCCCTTGTGGCTGCCTTGTTCCCCGTGCATATCTCGGTCTGCAATTTGGGCCTGGCGCTTTAAGCATTGCAAACTGCCAAGGACCTATGGTTTCGCACGTGAGCCAAGGTTGTCTGTTATCCTGCAAATGGTATCAGACATTGAAGGGCATCTCTTGTGCTATGTCTAGAGGAACAGGTGCTATTGACCCGTGGGAAGTCACATACCAGAAAGTAGCTGCCGGATGCTCCCCAACTTTAACTGTATAAAAATAAAATGGTGCTTTAAGTGCTGCAGTCTTGTACCGTCTCTTGTGGCTGTGTGTTTCTTTCTGGGGCTGCAGTTTTGTACCGTCTCTTGTGTCTGTGTGTTTCCGGGCTGCAGTCTTGTACCGTCTCTTGTGTCTGTGTGTTTCTGGGCTGCAGTCTTGTCTTTCATGTTTGTGTGTGTTTTTGTCTGTGTCTTTCTGTGTTCATCCCCCATCCTGTAATCGGGCCACGTTTAAGTGGCGCAGCGAGCAGGGTCACATTCAATACTTTACATTTTTTCTTTCTTTGTTTTTCCTTTTTTACAATGCAGAAAGCTACCATACAATTTATCATAAATTCAAATTTTGAAACAATATGCAGACACTTCAGTACTCTTTGCATCCAAAGTAAATAGGAATGCTCTTTCTGATCATTATTTAGGTGATGCTAACTTGAACTGTTATTAGTCAAACTGTAGCAGAAACAATTTTATTATAGTAAGTGATAACTGTAGCTGTTAAGATGGACTATGGTAATATTAAATTAACAATTGATGTTATGCTAATGAAATAATCCAAAAAGAGATTGTAAAGAAAGTTGAGATAAAGATAGTTTACAAGAATTTTAGAGAACCCAGTTGTATAACATTTATGAGAGTGATCAGGTTATAACAAATAAAGGAATTCTGTATCCAAACCTCTATCTACAAAGAATCCTGGAGAGAGGCAAAGGCATTCAAGCTTAAAACTCTCAGAAGCCTAAAAGTCCTAGGACTTCTGACTCTAAGAGAAAGATGAGATGATGAAACTCTCACCATATGGGGAAGGAGTGTAATGCTTCTGAAGGGTTCAGAGGACTCTCACACACTCAGGTAACGTCTGAGTTTCTCTGATATCTTCTGCCCCACCAAGAGTATAGAGCAGCTCTGTCTAATGAAAATAGCATGTGAATCACATATATAGTTTAACATTTTCTAGTAGCTACATTTTAAAAGGTAAAAGGAACCATGTTGGGAAATAGGCCAAGAGACGTGAGAAGTTTCAGGGGTTTTGTAGGTCTTTGCCTTGAAGGAATCTGTGTACGTGTTAGTTCCGAGAATAGAAGCTGCTTCCAACAAGGGGGGTATTGTCAGAGGACGTTTGCAAAGCAATGTTTCTTCTTTGCTGCTGGCCATCGCCTTGAGCTGTTTTGCAGAACAGAAGCTCAGTTTGGGTCCTTGGCAGAGAAGCTGATTAAAATGCCTGCTCAGCAGATAACATGCAGCTGGAACTATCCTAGACGTCAAGGCTATTCCTGCTTCACTACTGACTACATGTCTCTGTGTTTAGAAGTAGATGAGAGAGTGGTACACAGACTCAGTGTTCTTATTTTATACATTTTATCTTTAATTTGTATGCTCAGCTAGGTCTGTTTCTAACTTAGGGCTTAACGTGCATATCTCAGAAAAATTGTGTAACCGTCTATTCTTGTAGACAGAATTAGGTAAGGTTCCCCTGGAAACCTCAAAAAATGAACTGTATATGTAATTCTCTTACAAAAGACAACTATTTGCTGTACCAATAAATACTGATGCAGGACTTCATGGGGGAGGGTCTCAGCCTGCAGGAATGCTGATGATAACCTGACTCCCCCATCATTTAAACTATACTTTGTCTCTGTCTCAATCATTTCTCCTTCTATAATATATCATTTCTTTATTTCCTATTATTTCCAAATCCCTTGCAATGATCCTGCCTTGGGACCTGTTTGTGCCAGCAGAACCAAAAGAGATTAATTTTAATAGTATGTTTTATTTAACTCAATATATTCAAAATAATATTTTAACATATAATTGGTATAAAAATATTAATGAAATATTTTATATTTTTTTATATGAAGTCTTCAAAAGCCAATGTGTATTTTATGCTTACAGCACATTTCAATTTGAACTAATCACACTTTAAGTACACAATAGCCTTATGTGGCTGGTGGCTATCATCATCTGGACAGCAAAAGTCCAGAAGAAAAACAATGTGTAAAATTACTGATTTCCAAAAGAGGTCAAGACCAGGCCCTGTGCTTGGGACTAAGACGTTAGATCACCCAGGACTTCTGCCCCCACCCACTTTATTAGGGGTGAAGAAAGACCACATATTTGGAATAATGTGTGGCGTCCCCAGGCAATCTCAACTCCATCCGCTGGGGTCAACACACTCAAAACTAACTCAGGGCTACTGCCACTCTTTTGTTAACAGGGTTCAAGAGGCAGCCCTAGATAACCACTCTCCTCTGCATGCCAACTCTCATAGCTTCATTGGCATTACCCACCATGAATATATCTTTATATCCTTTATTCACGTTTATGCCAATCAACACAAGAAGCATCAGTCTCCCAGGTCATATCCTACATTCAATTCTCCATAAGGCTCTGCACACTTGTGTCTGACTGCATTAGCATAAAAACCCAAAGCAAGAATGCCCAACTGAGCCCAGTCAACTCACAAAAGCATAAGAGATAATAAAAAAAAATTGGTTGTTTTAAGCCATTAATTTTTGGAGGGGGTTTATGGTGCAATAAACAACTGAGACATTTAGTTTAAAAATCTTGGATTCATCCTTGACCTTCACTCTTTGTCACTCCCCATAACCAATCTGTCAGGAAATCTGGTGGTTCTGTCTTAAAATATACCCAGAATTTAACACTTCTTATTACCTCTATACTACTACCCTTGTACAGGCTTTTATTTTCTCTTGCCCAGATTACTGCAATAATCTCCTACTTGCCTCTCTGCTTCCACCCTTGCCCCACTACAATCTATTCTCAACACAGCAATCAAAGTGATCCTTTATGTGCACTTAGGTGTTGGTCAGTTAATACCAATTTGATGGTGAGTTACATATGGTGCTTATTTTTCCATTCTTGTGAAGCTTCACTTAGTAGAATGGGCTCCAGCTCTATCCAGGATAATACAAAAGCTGCTAGATCACCATTGTTTTTTGTGGCTGAGTGGAACTCCATGGTACACATATACCACATTTTATTAATCCACTCATGTATTGATGGGCACTTGGGTTGTTTCCACATCTTTGCAATTGTGAATTGTGCTGCTATAAACATTCTAGGGCAGATGTCTTTTTCACAGAATGTCTTTTGTTCCTCTGGGTAGATGTCCAGTAATGAGATTGCTGGGTCAAACATTCATCGGGTGTCAAGCAGGTGGGAGGGGGTGGAGGGGATGGGTATATTCACACCTAGTGGGTCCAGTGAGCACTGTCTGGAGGATGGACACACTTGAAGCTCTGACTTGGGGAGGGCAAGGCAATTTATGTAACTTAAACATTTGTACCCCCATAATATGCTGAAATTTAAAAAATTTAAAAAAGAATGATCCTTTAAAAATGTAACTCAAAATCAAGACCCTGGCTGGGCACAGTGGCTCACGCCTGTAATACTAACACTCCGGGAGGCTGACGTGGGAGAATTACTTGAGGTCAGGAGTTTGAGACCAGCCTAAGCAAGAGTGAGACCTTGTCTCCACCAAAAATGGAAAAAATTAGCTGGGTGTGGTGGCACGCACTTATAGTCCCAGCTACTTGGGAGGCTGAGGCAGGAGCATCACTTGAGCCAAGAGTGTGAGGTTGCAGCGAGCTATGATGGCACCACTGCACTCTACCCACAGCAACAGAGTGAGTCTCTGTCAAATAAATAAATTAATTAAATAAATAAAAAATCCTCTTTCCTTCTCTTCAAATCACTTGTCTTTGTTCTTCTGATGCAGCCTCCAGGATGAGTGCAGAACTTTCGGTACAGCTACCTCCTGGGAACAGAGGAGAGAGTATGTATAAAATATCATGATTATACAATTTGCCAATTTTTTTTAATTGGGCTGATTACACAATTTGCGTTTCCTTTTCATTATTCCACAGTATCTCTTTAGGCCTACTTCAGTGGCAAATCCCTCTAACATGCCAGTCTTCCCCCCTCAACTAGATTCAATCTGAAAAGTAATTTAATAAAATCCTAATCATATACTCCCTCCCCCTTGGGATCAAAACATAACCTCACTGAGGAAGGAACTCCTATAAATGAAAAAGCAAAGTAGTCCTTTTTGAGATGGCTTGACATTATCAATTCTATGTGGTTGCCAATGCCCCAGACATCTCAAAGAGAAGAGTTTGTTAATGAAAGGACATAAAGAGAGATAAACTGCCCTTGGAGAACATAAGCCAGAGAAGGCGGGAATGTGATTTCCCTAGGATCTCTGAAGAGTGCTAAGGCATTATGTAGGTGAAAGGAAATACCTACTTCCATACTCTTCCTCACTCTTTGCTGTGCAGTGGGAGGGGGTGGTTGACCTAATGGCTTTGATTCAGTCCTAATTCTCAATTGCCCTCTGGAGTCTTCTCACTTAATAACCATGGATCCTGCCACAATAGGTCTCTGGAAGGTGCACTAATTCTTCTTCAATATTCTGGCCAAAGAATGGACAAAAACCCCTTCTCTTGATTTCCCAGAAATAGGCTGGGACTCTCAAGAGATTTTACTAAATAACAAAGTAGCTAAACAAAGCAATCATAAAAAACATATAAAGTCCATCTTAGAGAGTCCAATTACTTGGGCATGAGGAATATAATGTGTTACAAAAAATCTGAAGAATCTAAAGATATTTGTGGCTGGTTTTAGGAAATTTTTCCTTGCTGAGAACAGCCTTGTCTGGCTGCCCAGAAGCTTTCTTCCCTTCACAGGGTTAGTCCCCAGGAGAGTCATTCAGGACTTGGTCTTGGTGATTGGGCAGAATATATTGCTATAAAGTGCTGAGAAAAGTTTTAGGAAAAGTTTTAAAGTATTTGTGTTTTTCAAAGGCCATCTCATGTATGAAACTATTGTCCTGAAATTCTACACAGAGTGCAGTGGGGTATAGTATATCCCATGGGAAAGCAAAGTACAGATGTCTGGAGAACAGTTTGCTGCTTCTTTGCCACCTGCATATGCGAGGATAGCATTCTTTTGCTTTTATGATAAAGAAGTGTGCATTTACTTTGCAGTGGGTAGATGTTCTTCTAGGAATCTTTCCCATCTCAGCCATAATCACAGGATCTGAATCTACCATAACCATCTCACTCTCAGACTCATATACCTTGTCATACTCTCTGTAAGATATTCTCCATAGAATACATCTCTAGCTTTTCTGGAACCTCCCTGGGCATCCTCATTCCCTTACTCCCAACTTGCCACTCCATGGAGCATGCATCCCTATACCATCCACCCAGACTGCATCCCATATGCCTTGACTCTTGGGAGGTCCAGACCAAGGGCATGATAACTAGCATCCACTGTGGTGAACAACATTTCCACTGTGCCAGCTGTGGCTTCCTATCTGCTGTGGGAAACATACTTCCTTAGATTGACACTGGGAATGACCACACTTTTAAGGAAAATATCACCCACTAAATACAGGGATATCACTATCCTCTCACAGGTCCATCTGTTAAAAGAGTAGCATAAAGAGGCCGGGCGCGGTGGCTCACGCCTGTAATCCTAGCACTCTGGGAGG
>VBSM01000662.1:35331-52003 GCA_008086735.1 Cheirogaleus medius
ACAGGCATGTGCCACCATGCCCAGCTAATTTTTTCTATATGTTTTTAGTTGTCCGGCTAATTTCTTTCTATTTTTAGTAGATAGGGGTCTACGCTCTTGCTCAGGCTGGTCTCGAACTCCTGACCTCGAGCTGTCCACCCGCTTCGGCCTCTCAGAGTGCTAGAATAACAGGCATGAGCCACCAGGTTCGGCCTTAGGCTCCTTTTTGAGGATAGTTTCATTTTACACTGTGGAAGTCATTCGTTGCACACTTCTTCCAACTTTCCCTTTTTTCCTGGACCGACCACCTTCCCAGTGCAGCTGATCTCTATAGCAGCAACCCGGCCTGCTACTTCTCATTGGTACTTTGGGAGAGAGGATGGACCAAGAAATCCAGCCCAGGAGCCGGGACCGACCTTTGCTTCCTGACTCCCTCCTTCCTCTTCAAAACCCCGGTGCGCTTTCTAGTGGGTTCTAACCTGTCCGGGGAGAAAAGAGCCACTTACTTTATCTTTTTTAAAATTAGAAGTTTCCTTTGAATCAGGCAAGTAACATTAAAGTTAATTTTAAGTTCCTTTAAAACACTGCTTGAAGTATATTAGAATATACCCCATGTTCTCTGGCATGATCCTCGTTAGTATAGTCCTAGGGTTCGATCCCCACCCGGGGAAATCACAGGTAATACTTTGCTTCTCTTCCCTCCAGTACATTTCAACCTTCAAATCTCCGAAATGGCTCCTTCTTTTGGCTTTCAGTACAAGTCCAAACAGCAGAAAATCCCAAATGGGATGTTCTGGATTAAAGAAAGTGGGACATGGCGACGACTCAATTCTTAAAGTCACAGGCCCCATGGGAACTAGTATGGCTTTACCGTCCAGTGAACCCATCTGGTTCTCCGACCTTGGGCACTGGATGGACTGGGGCCTGCAGCAGTTTATTCTCCACCTGAGTCCTGGGCTAGGCCACACACACACACAAAAAACTCACTGTGCCGGTCCGGTGGGTTTCTGGGGATGATGCTCCTGGGCGATAGGAACGTCGGGGAGGGGCGTCGCAAACAGGAGCAGGACATTCTCACTGCATCCTCCTCCCTCGGTGCTGCATTCTCTCCTGGGCGGAGCAGCGAGCTAGCTCCCGAGTTCCAGAGCCACAGCGCGAAGTCCTGGCTCCTCTGAGGGAAGCGACTTGGTAAAGGACGGGGAACCAAGTTAGAAGAACCAAAAGTCTTCGGCCAGCTGGCTTCATTTATTTTTGTGTCATAAATTCTAGAATAGAAAAAGAATAAATTCATTTAAGTAAATTAAAGCTAACAGGGAAAAACGTCACGTGTTGCATTGGCCGGGAATCGAACCCGGGCCTCCCGCGTGGCAGGCGAGAATTCTACCACTGAACCACCAATGCTACTGACATGTGAGATAGCTCCAGTGTCATCTCTTAACCTCACCTCTGTTCTGAATGCGTGGTACAGGGAATCAGGCATCGTCTTTGAATCACAGTTTCAAAGATATTGCCTTCATGTTTCCAGATAGTATTTTTACGACTTGGAAAAAACATTTAAACTGGCTTTGAGGCCCTGGCTCTATTCGCGTGGCCTATTTTCAGCTTTCCAGGGCCACCGGACTCAGACTACCCTCTAAGGCAGTCCGCAGACCTGCGCGCGGGGGATCTGGCCCCCGCTCGATCCCAGGAGACCTTGTGTCTCGGGACTTTACCGCCTCAACTGGCTTCTGCCGCACCCGAGCGCCCCCGGTCAGAACCAGCGGGGAGAAGCTGGAACTTTCTCCGCCTTTCTTTTCAGCGCCTGTGAGTCAGAGGCGGGTGAGGCCGTAGCTTCGCTCGCCTCGCACGGCCAGATCCTCCCGAACCTTCTCCCCGCGTCAGCGCGGCGCCTCCCCAACTGAGTCAGCCCGGCGCTGGCGGGGACGGACGGCTCTCGGCTGGCCGAGAAGGCGCGGGAAGGTTCTCGGCGCGGGGGTGGGAGGAGGCGGGTCCCCTGCAAACGGATAAAAAGCCTGTGGAAGCGAAGCCGAGCAGATCCAAGCTGGGCTGGCTGGAGAGAAAGCGACTGGAGAGCAGCACCGCTGAGCGCCCCCGAGCGTCCGCACAGCACCAACTCCCGCAGCCTCGTGCATCCGACTCGGTTTTCGACTCGTCCCCAGGAGCTCGAGAAGCTACAGCCATGTCCGCCCCGAGGGAGCTGGCGATCGGCATCGACCTGGGCACCACGTACTCGTGCGTGGGCGTGTTCCAGCAGGGCCGGGTGGAGATCCTGGCCAATGACCAGGGCAACCGCACCACGCCCAGCTACGTGGCCTTCACCGACACCGAGCGGCTGGTCGGCGACGCAGCCAAAAGCCAGGCTGCCCTGAACCCGCACAACACGGTGTTCGACGCCAAGCGGCTGATTGGGCGCAAGTTCACGGACGCGACGGTGCAGTCGGACATGAAGCACTGGCCCTTCCAGGTGGTGAGCGAGGGCGGCAAGCCCAAGGTGCGGGTGTCCTACCGCGGGGAGGACAAGACGTTCTACCCCGAGGAGGTATCGTCCATGGTGCTGAGCAAGATGAAGGAGACGGCGGAGGCGTACCTGGGCCAGCCTGTGAGGCACGCTGTGATCACGGTGCCCGCCTACTTCAACGACTCGCAGCGCCAGGCTACCAAGGACGCAGGTGCCATCGCAGGGCTCAACGTGCTGAGGATCATCAACGAGCCCACGGCGGCCGCCATCGCCTATGGGCTAGACCGGCGGGGTGCTGGGGAGCGCAACGTGCTCATTTTTGACCTGGGTGGGGGCACCTTCGACGTGTCAGTACTCTCTATTGACGCCGGTGTCTTTGAGGTGAAAGCCACCGCTGGAGACACCCACCTGGGTGGAGAGGACTTCGACAACCGGCTGGTGAGCCACTTCGTGAAGGAGTTTCGGCGGAAGCATGGGAAAGACGTGAGCGGGAACAAACGGGCCCTGCGCAGGCTGCGCACAGCCTGTGAGCGCGCCAAGCGCACCCTGTCCTCCAGCACCCAAGCCACCCTGGAGATCGACTCCCTGTTCGAGGGTGTGGACTTCTACACGTCCATCACTCGTGCCCGCTTTGAGGAACTGTGCTCAGACCTCTTCCGCAGCACCCTGGAGCCTGTGGAGAAGGCCCTGCGGGATGCCAAGCTGGACAAGACCCAGATCCATGATGTCGTCCTGGTTGGGGGCTCCACCCGCATCCCTAAGGTGCAGAAGCTGCTGCAGGACTTCTTCAACAGCAGGGAGCTGAACAAGAGCATCAACCCTGATGAGGCCGTGGCCTATGGGGCTGCTGTACAGGCTGCGGTGTTGATGGGGGACAAGTGTGAGAAAGTACAGGATCTCCTGCTGTTGGATGTGGCTCCCCTGTCCCTGGGGCTGGAGACAGCAGGTGGGGTGATGACTAAGCTGATCCAGAGGAACGCCACTATTCCCACCAAGCAGACCCAGACCTTCACTACTTACTCTGACAACCAGCCTGGGGTCCTGATCCAGGTGTATGAGGGTGAGAGGGCCATGACTAGGGACAACAACCTGCTGGGGCGCTTTGAACTCAGTGGCATCCCTCCTGCCCCACGTGGAGTCCCTCAGATCGAAGTGACCTTTGACATTGATGCTAACGGCATCCTGAGTGTGATGGCCGCTGACAGGAGCACAGGCAAGGCCAACAAGATCACCATCACCAATGACAAGGGCCGACTAAGCAAGGAGGAGGTGGAGAGGATGGTTCGTGAGGCTGAGCAGTACAAGGCTGAAGATGAGGCCCAGAGGGACAGGGTGGCTGCCAAAAACTCCCTGGAGGCCTATGTCTTCCATGTGAAGGGATCTTTGCAAGAGGAAAGCATTAGGGACAAGATTCCCGAAGAAGACAGGCGCAAAGTGCAAGATAAGTGTCAGGAAGTCCTTGCCTGGCTGGAGCACAACCAGTTGGCAGAGAAGGAGGAGTATGAGCATCAGAAGAGGGAGCTGGAGCAAATCTGTAGCCCCATCTTCTCCAGGCTCTATGGGGGGCCTGGTGTGCCTGGGAGCAGCAGTTGTGGGTCTCAAGCCCGGCAGGGAAACCCCAGTACCAGTCCCATCATTGAGGAGGTTGATTGAATGGCCCGTCAAGATAAGTCACCTGTGACTTTAAGGGCTGGACTTGTGGGCCTTCTAGACTGTCTTCTATGATCTTGTCCTGTAACTTCAGGGATGGGAGGCTGGGAGCCTTTTCCCCAAAGCTGGAGTTTTCTTCTCAGTATGTTTTGTAACGGAGGTCTTTGTCATTTGCCTTTTTTCCCCCCTTTAGTCCTCTTCTCCCTCTTTAAACAAGAAGTCATTAATTTATTTATATTTGTGTGGCACTTTAACATTGCTCTCACCTATGTTTTGTGTATTTTATTACTTGCACATAAGGATTTTGTTATGTGAAGTATAGTTATAGATCTAAATAAACTTTTAAAACTCCTTGTTTTTCATTCCAACCAATTAAGCACACAAAGGGGCTAGGCTTTCAGAAGCAGAAAATAGTGGGGCAAGTGCTGAAGGAGGACTGTGAAGAAAATTCACAAGGCTGTGTGCATGATCTCTATAGGGGAAACAGGGTAAGGGGAAACGTTTGAGGTAAACACATTGAAACAGTCTTGAAGTGTGAGGGCTGATGACAGGAGAGGATTGTGACTTATAGTGCAGGAGGAGGGAGGGAGGGAGATGGAATTGGAAAAGAAGGAATGAGGAGAAACTTAAGTATTGGCAAGGATCCCATGTGTGACCCTACAATAAAAATTCTGTATTGGGAGCCTAGTTTAGTTTGTCAGTCTTATGTGTCCTAATAACACTGACAAACAGTTCACATGCTTATTAGCTGTTTTTAGTCATGTTACTTTATCCATTGTTCTTTTAGAGAAAAGATTCCAAGTTCTAGACTTTGGGGAATAGTTTTTAGAGAGTAGGTCTGGTGGTATGACTAAAGTTACTATTGACCTTACCTATATGAGAGAAATAGCATGGTCCTGTCTGGTTTATGCTGATGGGTCTGAGGTTAATAATGACCATAACAACAAAGTGTAGTATAATGGCTATATTGGAACAAGGCCCCATAGATTTTCAGCTCTGCCATGTTATATACTGTGCAAATTAAGTCTCTGAACTTCAAATTCCCCTTCCCTATAGTGGAGATGATGACAATAATAGTACCAGCCTTAGAATTATTGTGAGTGTTCAATTAAATCATATATATAAGAAACAAAGAAGAATGTAGGCATATAATATATTATCAACAAATCAAAAAGGTTAAACAATTTACTCAAGGTCAAATAGCTATTGAGGACAGCAGGAGGGAGGGCTAGAATTAAGAACCCTGTCCTGCCTGATTCTAGAGCCTGAACATGTCACCTCATAAATAGCCTATAACTCTATTACCAGAACTTCCCCCAGATGTTGTGAAATTGGGTATATTATTTCTTTAAAATACATTTGGATATTGAGTCCTGAGAGGAAAGTACATTTTATTGTATATTTACATTATTCATTAAGTGAACATTTGTGTGTGTTTCTATAGCAAGTGACTGAACCTGGGAAATATCCTCAGGCTCTAATTCACTGCCAGTTAGGTAAATGACAATATAAGAGCAAGCATAAACTTGTGTGAGTTAGTTCCCAATCAATCCAATTCATACTGCATCTATCCTATGAGCAATGGAGATTTATTTTTATCTCAGAAATGAGGGTGAGTTTGGCTACATTATATTTAGATTAGGTTTATCTCTTGCAGATATGATGAAAGTTATGCTAACAACCCATTTGACCCTCATTGTCATTTCATAATTTTTTTTTGAGACAGGGTCTTGTCCTGTCACTATCTGTCACCCATGTGAGAGTGTAGTGGCATGATCATAGCTCACTGCAACCTTGAACTCCTGGGCTCAAACCATTCTCCCACCTTGGCCTCCCAAAGTGCTGGGATTACAGGTATGAGCCACCACATCTGGCCCATTTCACATTTTTAACTGCCTTTTTTTCCTGCACCTGGCCCAAGTTCTATACAACCTGCTTTCACATTGAAGGAACCTGCAAAAAAGAGATGGAGTTACATATATGCCCTGTATTACATTCTCCCTTTCCTGAATCTCCTCCCAACTTCCAACATTGACCACCTCAACCTCTTTGTACTTCCAAAAATAAATGATGGTACTCACAGGGTTAATGAGGTTTCTTAGTATTCCAATAGCATGCCTCTTTCTTAAAGACATGCGCCACACACACACACTCTGACAACCCAAAATAAGTGACTGAGGAAAAGATCTCAATCAATGGAGATTTATTAAGCCAAAGTTTGAGGACATGCCCAGGAAAAGCATTAACCACAGAAGCCCCTGTGGCCCATGCTCTCCGAAGAGGGATTTGGGAACTCAGTATTTAAGTGGAGAGGGTGAGGCAAAGATTACATTCTTGTGAGACTTTAGCTAGTGTCCAGGAAATCTACACTTTACATAGGAATAGGTGGATACTTGAAGAGGAAAAAGGAGTAAAGGAAGAATCGATTGTGCAAATGTCCCTGGGTAGATGGAAGAATGATTGATCTTGTCTTGTTTCTGTCCTGCACCTGGGAAGAGAAAGTTGTAAAGGAAATCAAACAGGCTTAGCCTGCAGATGTAAAGTTATAATTTGCGTGTCCTTGTTTATGGGGGGCCACCAAAGAATGTCCTTATAAGTGATCTGTGGGGGCTGCCATTGTAGATGCCTGAGGCCTTTTACCTTTCTGTGGCGATCTGGCTAATGCATAATGTTAGTAACAGCTATTCATTAGGAACGAGTGTTGCATGACTCAGTATCCAGGCATGACCTTCCCTTTTGTACAAGGAGTTGGGGGAGGTGGTGGTCCTGAGATTTAAATTCTCCTTTATAAGAGTGTAAGAAGGAAAATTTTATTGTGTTTAGCCATGAAAACACCTCAGATTCTCCCTCCTGGGTGGTATCTATTTTTCTACAAAGAGATTTAAACAAATCACTTCCTTTACTTTTAAATGGCTGTGGTTGATCATTTTGGTTTAGTTTCTTTGGGGACTGTTTCATATATAATAGACATCTAAAAATCCTTATGTTGTATGTATGTAGTCTTAGTTTGATTATTGTAATCACAACTATGTGACCCAGTTCCTCCAAAAAAAGAAAAATAAATAAATTAAATCAAAATACATGCTCATTATCATGAACTCAAAATCAAAATTTCACACAGGTAACTGTAAGGTTTTTCAGCAGCAGCGAAAAGACAGAGAGAAAGAGTGGGGGCCAAACCACGTGGCTTTATTATACACTCCTGGATGAGGTTCTGAGGCCCCAAGAGAGGGGGCCCCAGAAGTCGCTGGCGTTTGAAGGGGCTGAGGCCTTTTATACCCTTTGGGCCTTGCTAGGGACTTTTGGCAGGAAGAGCTGGGGATTTTCTGTAACTTGGGTGGTCATTGAGAAATAGGAGGGGCTGGCGGTATTTGCCGAACCCAGGAGCCGAAATGTTCTTATCCTGGTGGACATCTGGGTGTGGTTCCTCTCAGCGGGGCGTGGCAGTTTTGTCCTTGGTGGGTCTGATCTGGTGAGCCTTTTCTTTTTTGATCTAGAGAAGGGAGTAGGCCCGCCACCAGCCTTACAGTAACCACTTTCAGGTTGTTTCTATTTTATTTTTATTAATTTTGCAATAATTTTGGATCAACAGACCAATTGCAAAGATAGCACAGAAAATTACTGTATATTCTTCAGCCTGCTCCCCCGATGTTAAAATCTTACATAACCATGGTACACTTATTGAACCTAAGAAATCAGCATTGCTACAATACTAATAAGTAATTTGCAGACTTTATTCAGATTTTACATTTTTTCACTAATGTCCTTTATTGTTTCAGAAGTCAATCCAGGATAGCACATTGCATTTAGTTATCATGTCTTCTTAGTTTCCTACAATTTGTGAGTTTCTCTGGTTTTGCTTGTTTTTCATGACCTTGACACTTTTGAAGAATACTGGTCAGGTGTTTTCTAGATTGTCCCTTACTTTGGGTTTATCTGATATTTTTTCATGATTAGGGAAGAATACTATAGAGGTAAAGTGACTATGCCACCACATTATCAGAGTATACATGATGTTACTATGACTAACTACTGGTGATGTTAACCTTGAACACTTGGTTAAGGCTCAGGTTTGTTTAAAAACTATTTTTGGCCAGGTGTAGTGGCTCATGTCTGTAATCCCAGTGCTTTGGGAGGCTGAGGTGGAAGGATTGCTAGAGGCCGGAGTTGGAGATCAACACAGTGAGAGCAACATAGAGAGACACACCCACACCCCCCTTCCCCCACCCCCATCTCTATGAAAAATAGAAAAATTAGCCAGGTGTGATGGCATGCACTGGCAGTCCAAACTACTCAAGAGGCTGAGGCAGGAGGATCACTTGAACCCAGGAGTTTGAGGCTGTAATGAACTATGATTACATCACTGCACTCTAGCCCTGGGAACAGAGAGAGCAAGACCCTTTGTCTCAAAACAAAGCACTATTTTTTTTACATGTCTCTCTTAAGAATATACTATCACCCTCCTTAGTTTAGACAGTATTTAGTTTAACTTTCTATCCTATGTTCTAAATACAGTGTCTGACATGTTGTAAATGCCTAAATGATACTGAATAAAAAGTGGCCTGGTGAGGAGCAAGGGAAAGGGTATTCCAGGTTAAAGATCAACCTGTGAAAAGTCACCTGGATTAGATAGACCAGTGTTTCTCAAATGTGCATGCAAATCACCTGGGGATCTTGTAAAATGCAGATTCAGTAGGTCTAAGGTGGGGCCTGAGATCTAACATGTCTAATAAGTTCCTATCTCAATCAATTCTACAACCATTTTACTATCTAGTAAACTAAGGCTCAGAGGGGTCAAATGCACTTAAAAGGAAATCAAGGCTTAGAAAGGTCAAATGCATTCCCCAAGGTCACAGTCTAGTAAATGAATGCTGTTCTTCCTAGCAAACTTTCGCTAATCTGAAGATCCTTCCATCTTCATCCTTATGAACCTCCCACATTCAACTTAACAGCTCTACCTCTTCCCAAAAGGCCAACCAGGCTTTTCCCATACTCAGCTCTTATTTGTGATCTTCTAGAAACATGAAGTCTTCAAACAACAAACTCCATGAGTTTATTTATCCTATCACTCCCCCACCACTCCAACATTTGATCTATTGATTTCTTTTCCTCGTTGTCTATGATACTGCAAACCTACCGAATTGGAATTGGTGATGGGGGCGGGTCCAGCAAGGCGGTGGAGAAATCTGATGCTTACGATACTCTTTGACGCTACTACTTTAGTGTAGAAGACTCAGTCTAATTACTTTATGGCAAATTAAAGGATCCTGGGTTTAGGGCTTTTCCTTGTTCTGTCAAAGGAGACTTTAGGATCTGCCTGCCTTTGTGTGCTTGACACATAGAAAGGGCGCAATACATTGTTGTCGAATAAAGGAATGGATAAATAGGCACTGGGAAGCCAGAGTCTAAAGTAAAAAACATTTTTGTCAGTTAGCGATAGATCTTACTTTCAAACTACTGATTTCATAGACCAGTCTCATGCCTATAATACGGAAGAAATATTTAATTTTATATTTACAATAGGGCACAATTAATCGTATATGTAAGATAAGCAAGATAAAAAGCAGTGTTGATTAATGAATATTTTTTTCTGCAATAATTCAATAAGTATTTCCTGCTTGGTTCAGGAGCGAAGCTAAGAGGGGAAAAAAAGAAAAAACAACATTTGTCAGAAGTGGGATTCGAACCCACGCCTCCAGGGGAGACTGCGACCTGAACGCAGCGCCTTAGACCGCTCGGCCATCCTGACACACGAGAAGTTGTTTTTTTCCTGGTTTATTTTAAGTTTATGAAACACTGATAGTACATAGTACCAGGTCATATTAATGTGCTTAATTTATTGTTGTTTCAATTAAAACTAGAAAGCTTCCTGCACCACTACACAAAGCAAGAAAAACAAAACTGTCTCCGACAGCTCTTTTCCTACTTCCTTGATCACTACCCTAAATCTTAAATCTTCATTTCTTCCTGGCGCCCTTTCAAGAGCTCCTCTCCTTCTCTAGAGGGTTTGAGCCTCAGGGTGGACCTTGTGCCGGCCAGTCCCCCTCGGACGCTCGGCACCAAATCGCCACTACCAAATCTGACACGGGCCTCGGGAGCTAGGAGCTTAGAGCTGGGAGCGCCGGGCCGTGGGGGGAGTGAGGGTGAGGGGAGGCGGCGGAGGAAAATCCCCAGGCCGCGCTAAGCCTCGGCTTGCTTGCAGGGCTCTGCGCCCACCGTGCCCACCCCCGCTCCCGGTGCCGGCTAGCCTCTGCGCTCTCAGGCCCGCGCTGTTTACTGGCGGCGCGGAGTAGGAGGAGTGGTTTTCACGGAGTGAAAGTTTCGTGTATCTTTCTTCGAGAACATAAATACAGAACCCAACTAACAGGGTTGGGGAAGTCGCAGCCTCTATTTCTCTTATATACAGAATTCTAAGATCTCTTCGTCATGGGCGTTGGTGGTATAGTGGTGAGCATAGCTGCCTTCCAAGCAGTTGACCCGGGTTCGATTCCCGGCCAACGCAACCGCTGTTTTGCTTTTCTGAACGTGTTCCTGGTGAGATGAAGAAACAGCCCGAGAGCATGAAGATACTTAATAGCGCGCGATGTGTGTATCTTACGCCTGAGTAAATTTAGCATCCACAAGCCATACGTCGCTTTCTCTCCCCGCTTCCTATTTTGATCCTGGCCTCTTTCTCTGCCTACCCTTGTTTTGAAAGGATTAGATTCTGAAGGTTTTCTTCTTTCCTCCCTTTCTCTCTTCCTTTTAAAACTTCCCACTCTTGAGGAATCTTTAGGATCTTCTGGATTCTGGGATCTCTTGTCCGAATCTCAGCCTCAGAAAGGGGTTCTTGTGTCTTTATCTTCGAGGTTCATACCGTAGCCACGAACTACGGAGCACTTGAAATTGGCGAGTGCGTCCAAAGGAACTGCATATTCAAATTTAATAAATTAATTGAAATAAATAAATGAAATTAATAAATAAGTGAAAAATTTAAAGCAAATACTGAGTTTAGCTATTTGAGAACGTTTAAGTACGTTTGGAACAACTTGGGTATGTGAATCTACTTTTTCAAGTGTAAATTTTATGAACTCTAAATACTGATTGTTCTTTCATGAAAATTTAACGTCCGAGTTGAAATATGCTGTCTGTAAGTGTAAAATATATACAGAATTTTAAACACTAAGAGAAAATAAAGTTAATTAATAATATTTTTATACTGATCGCATGTTGAAATAATATTTTGGATATATTGGGTTAAATAAGATTTATCATTAAAATTACTATTACCTGTTTCTTTTTACTTTTTAATGTACCTATTAGAACTAAAACTAAAAATTACATGTGGGCCTCACGTAACGTTTCTATTGTAATATGCTGGTCTAGAAAAGTGGTGGTACGATTTTGCCAGCAACCACAAACTTTTCGTGAAAGTACATTTGTAACTTAGAAATACCTTCCCAAAGGGCAAGTTTGGAGATATTAGTAATCTAGAAATATCTTCCTAAGCATCAAATTTAGGCCGTCTCTTGCGGTTGTCCTCGTTAGTATAGTGGTGAGTATCCCCGCCTGTCACGCGGGAGACCGGGGTTCGATTCCCCGACGGGGAGATTGCACGCTTTTTCTTTCCCCGGAAAGAGTACGAGTGTGTGAAGTTACCTTGACCCTGACTCTGCGTTGCATAAAGGTGTTGGGTGATTAATCCTGTAAACAAGTTTCCACCTGATTCACCACTGAATGGGCCTGCCGCTGGGTTAATCGTCACCCATTTCCACAACGGCCGGCTGCCTACTGGGAGAGAATCCCAGGGTCCACGTCTGCCTTAAACTCGGGACTACGGATTTCCATTTTCTTTCCATCTCCTACACTGATGGCTTTAATAGGCACTCCTTCTTCCCTTCTCCAGTATATATTGCTATTCTGCAGTGGTCAGCCTAAATTCTTAAGTCGGCAATCTCCACTGCCACATTACACGAAGATGTGCAAACTTGTGAAACATCTTCCCCTGCAACGATTGATGGGTAATAACAAAGACTTTATGTCTAAACCAAATATTAATAAAAATGAGAACTAGTCTGAGAATCAGGAGACCTGTTCCTGTGTGCTTTTTGTTTGTTTGTTTTTATCACTAGCAAATGGTTTGCTTTTGGGCAAGTCATTTAACTTTTCTAGTCGCCTCAGTTTCTTCACCTTTAAACTGGAGGAGCGTTCAAACTCCATTGTCTTTGACATCCTTTGTGTCTCTAAAGTCCTTTGAAGTAGGTCCCTGAATGAGAAAGAGTGTAGGTTTTTGGAACCAAACATATTTTGTATCTCAGCTTTTCCACTTCACTAGTTCTTTGATCTCAGGCCAGTTCAATCTTTCTGAGCCTCAGTTTCATCATCTATGTATATGTATGTATATATAAAAAAGGTAATAATTGTACCTATTCTGAATGATTTTTTTAAGGGTGGAAGATTATATATGTAAAAGTACCCGGCACATAGTCAAATGTCAATTTTTACAAAAGATATTATTTTTCCCATGAAGAATAGTAATACATAATCCTGTAGACAATACGGAGAACAACCAAATCACAAACAAAAGGTATACACCCGTATTTCCATCATCCCCCCAAAAACCCCTATTAATATTTTGCTGTGCGTTTCTCTCTTCAGTATTTTTAAAATGCAATCTGGAATCAAACTATGCATACTGCTTATTTTTTTAATAGACTATTTTTAGAGCAGTTTTAGGTTCATAGGAAAATTGAGAGGACAGTACAGAGATTTCCAAAATACCTCCACCCCCACCCCCATAGCCTTCCCCATAGTCAATATCCCCTACCAGGGAGTACATTTGTTACAACTGATGAACCTACCATCATTATTACTCACACACCAAAGTTTACATTAGGGTTCACTCTTGGTGTTGAACATTTTATAGGTTTGAATAAATCTATAATGACATGGGCTTTTTAAAAACCTGCTTGACTTTTTACTTTGTGACTATTTCTACATTCATTAAATATTAGTCTAAGACATTATTTTTATGATTTCATTGTGTTATATGACTACATCACAATTTCTTTAACAAATCTTCTATTTTTGAGCATTTATGTTGTTTCCAGTGTTTTTCTGTCTCCTCTGGTGAGCCAGTTCTGAAATCTCTGTTCAATATTCTTTCGCCTTACCAACTATTATTTTCACCTTGGCCTCCTTAGAATCTCTGCTCAGCGCATGTCCAGTTCAGGAGTGAGGTAAGGATTTGAGGGGAGAATTATTTGCAGATTTGGCTTTTGCCCATGTGGCTCCCTCTTTTCTGAGATTTACTCTTTCAAATTTCTACCCAATCTGGCAGCTCTAAACTCTAGCCTGATGCAGGAGGCCTATAAGACTGTCATTTTCTGCATGAGTTTATGTGTCTGAGTCCAGCTGACTGGAGCCTGCCTACAGAACGAGGATCTTACCCATTGTGGTTCCTTCTTCCAAGGCTTGAGTGCTCTTTACTTTCTGATTTGATTGCTCTCTACTGCCTTCAAACAGATTTTTTAAAACTATATTTTGTCTATAGTTTATAGTTGTTTTCTGTGGAGTGGTTAGTTCCATTCAAGCTACTCCACCATTACCAAAACCAGAATCACATTTAAATTTTATTCACAGTGTTTTTGAAGTCCAGAAGTTTCTGATTTTTATGAAGTCAAATACTTTTCCTGGTAGTTTCTTTATTTTTATACATAGAAAATTCTTTTCTTTTGAGGAGAAGGAAAGAGAAGTTTATCACTTTGCTGGCAAAGGAGGAAAAATGGTAGACTCTCATCTCTAAATCCAAATTTCCTGAACATAAGCAGAAATACAGAGCTTTTGAAGGGAGGGCCCCCAGTTCTAGGCTATTGTTAGTGATTCTAATAGTCCCATCTCTGCCAAAGTCAAAGCCATGACCTCGCCTACCTGGTGGTGGTGATGGGGTGCTGCCACCAGGCCTGGGATGGCTGAACTATCTCCTGTAACACAAAGGACAAAAGACATTCCCCTGCTCCTCCAACCACCTGCCTGAGGCAGGGATACAGGCTTCAGTTCCCAAAAAGGGTGGAGGAAGTTTTAAAGCAACAGAAAACATCTTTTTGCTGTTCCCCCCACCCCAGGCCATTCCCTCTGTTACATATTCCCCACCCTCAATTTTATGCTTCTATATCTATGGGAGGAGGGGCAACTACTCTGTTACATATTCTCCCCTGTTAATTTTACCCTTCATATCTATGGGAGGAGGGGTGATATAGTCATTGGGGTACTTCCTGCTGAAATGGGGGAAATGTTTTAGAAGGAAGGTTTATACTTATATACATAGAAAATTCTTTCCCATCTTAATATCAGATCACCTTTTACCTTTTTTAAAATAGCAATATAATGTTTGTTTTTGCTTTTTGGCATTATCTAATTCTTTTTGAAATTATTTTGAGATATGACATAAGGTAAATCTGTAACTCTATTCCTTCCCCACTCCCCATCTGATGGTTCTCTGTTCGATTTATTGAAAAATCCATTCCTCAACTACTGATTTGAAATGACATAATTGCTGGATAATCACTCATCCACATTTCTCAAACAAAGCAAAACAAACACACTGGGACATCCTTGGATCCACCAGAGATTAATGGTGAAGCCAGCAGATATGAAGTTTCCTGTCAGATATTGTGAATGATTGTGAGCCAATGGCTTATGTTCTTTTACTCTCCTGTTCCTTGTGCCATCTCCTGCTCAAGTTTTTTGATATTCCACTATGTGAGTGATGTCCCACTCTGATTTCTAGGACAACTTTCATTCCCTCCTCACCTCGGATCATGAGATGTTGGATCATGAACCCAGGAGATGGAAAGCTTTCTCTTGGATATTGTGGATGGTTGGGATGGTATAATGTTTTCTCTATTACACTCACTGGGTCTTTTCCCCAGAGATTTTGGAGGAGGAGGGTAGAGTCCAACTCATGACTTGGAGCCTCCTCTCCCTCCACGTTGTCTTTTAAGAATAGACACATGCATATATCCTTGCCATAGTTTAGCCAGGATACCCATATCTGTAGCCCACCACTTTTTGGTTCTTCAGAATGTTTCTTTCCCTCATTCTCTAACAGTCCCATATTGGGGTGGAGGTGGGAAGTTTATTTATTTTAGTTTAAATCTGGTTTTATTTTTTGTTTGTCTGTTTACTCATTGTAGTGAATATGTAGATTGGTTTGCTCACTACCCATTCCAACCTCATTCTGCTCTTTTTTGTGCTGTAGGGGCTAGAAAGGTAAAAACTGTACTTTCTAGATTCTTCTGCAGTTGGGGTGGTTTTGGTTATGATAAGTGAAACCTAAATCAGACTTCACAGATGAGCAAATTTTCTCCCAAAATATTGGCTACAAATGCAGGGTTTCCAACTTTTTATTTTGCCAAGTTAGGAAATTAACAAAACAGCCACAGCCACAACAACTATCATCTATCCTAATTGTAATTTTATTAAAAGGAAGGACATTTAAAAACAAAACTTTGAAGTGTAAAAAAATTATCTCAGTTTAAAGGTCACTTGGCAAATATATATATTTAATTATGTATCATATGCAGCACGAATGTGTATTTTACATAAGATATAAAGTATATATATGTACACATGCATGTATATATAATTTCTGCACATGCATATCTATGTTTGTGTGTATTCTCATTTCACTGAACACCATTGGAAACTTCAACCTGCACCTAAATGGGAATGCACTGATTAGACGATGGCAGTGCAGAAAGGAAGGAGGTTCTACATGGAGACTATGGAGGGGCCCTGGATCTCCATCAATATAGAAAATGGCTTAAGTCCATCACTGATGAGGATCTCTAGGTTGATGCTACTCTTCAGATATTTGGATCCAGATATGTCAGTATCAAAGTCCTTAAGTTACTGGCATTTTAAACTCTGTGTTCTGTTTGCGTGCCTAATATGCTAGCAGAAACCTTTCAACACAGCTGGGACCGAAGATTAATTTCGTAGTTTGAAGCTCCTTTACTTAGATATTAAATTTTCCAGGGCGAGATTGGACACGTGATGCAGTATTTTTAATTTTCACAAAAATAAGCTTATTATGAGTCAATACTCAGACATGCACACATGCATACATAAATTATCTAGATCAGCAGAAAAACTTATTAATGTACTTTTCTAAGCAAAACCAACTGAACTTTCGAACCCATAGAGAGCTTCCATTTTGGATTCCCCAACGACCCTCCATTCATCCTCTTCTGCTCCTCTTTTCTCAGCAATATTAAAAATGTTGTATCACAACCCAACAATTCCACTACTGGGTATTTACCCAAAGGAAAAGAAGTCATTTTATTAAAAAGATAACCTGCACTCTAATGCTTATTGCAGCACAATTCACAATCGAAAAGATGTGGAATCCACCTAAGTGCCCATCAATTTCTGAGTGGATTAACAATATATACACATACCATGGAGTACTACTCAACCATTAAAAGAAATGAATTAACGTCTTGCAATTTGGATGGAACTGGAGACCACTGTCCTAAGTGAAGTAACTCAAGAATGAGAAAACAAACACCACATGTACTATCTAATAATTTGGAACTAATCTAT
>VBSM01000662.1:68636-84125 GCA_008086735.1 Cheirogaleus medius
AAAAAGTACTAAGAAATACACCCAGGTTCACAAACATGAAGTATTAAAAATAGATGGAAAATGCATGCAGAACAAGGCACCTACAGAGAGGTCTGTCTGGAAACAGACATGACTGGAGACACCCACAAAGGCAGTCATGGGGACAAGGAGAGAGCCACACCAAAAGATAGGAAGAGGGAGATAGACGCAAGGCAAGAAAACTACAAGCAATTAAAATAGATTTTTGTGGGATGACCTTAAGCCACAGCCTATTTACTTTGGCTGTGATGCTATAAAACAATATAGCTTAGCGCCATATAAAAACTTTTCAAAAATTTGGTGTTATCCCTAAGAGTGATTTATAAATGCCCCACCTTATGTTATCTTACATCAGAACATGCTTAGACTCCCCCAACACTTGCAAAATTTTAAAGTTTCAAGAAAAGAGTGCTCATGATATGTTATGGGAAAGATACTGGCTGAGGAGGAAGGAAGTGGCGGTTTCAGTTTCAGTCTGACTAGGGTCGTTGTCAAGCCACTTCTCTTCCCTAAACTTGTTTCCTCATCTGTAAAGTGAAGTAATTGGGCTAGATTATATCTAGCTCTTTTTATCTTAAATGTTCTATAGTTAGGAATGTTGGCTTCAATGGTCGTTTCTAGACATCGCAGAATGTATTAGCCTTTGTCTTATAAAAATCCTAATGAAGGCCACTGGGCAACTTTTGGGAGCCAAAGCGATCTTCTAGCAGAGCTAGCAAATTATACTTCTAGGATTTAAAAGTTAGTTATAAAACCTAAACTCATGCTTTCACTCAAACGCAAAATCTTCAGAGTCTACTAGGAAAAGAAAAGGTAACATCAAAAAGAAAACTTGGCTTTTGAAAAAGAAATGGAAATACTGTTTTGTTTGTTTTGTTTTTATTAGTGCCATCCAGTTGGAGAAGAGAAAAAGGCTGAAAACATCACTGGGAGCATGAGCAGAGCTCAGAACCATCCCTAGACATTCCGTCATTGTTCCTCTCACCAATATTTTGTTGTTGTTGCTATAAACAATTTTTTGTTTGAAAATGCACATGATCTACAATATATTCTTGCTGCAAGTAAGTGAAACAATTCAGAAGTTAAGAAAGTAAAAGTGAAAGTGCTGCTTAATGACCCTCTCCCCCAATTTCACACCCTTCCTCAGGGGTAACCCCTGAGAATTTTGTTGCATATCCTTCCAGAACTTCCCCTATACATTCATATTCACATAAACACACATCTACCTATACATATTTATATTTTGTTCATTTTTGTTTTTATTGTTTATATATTACAGGATACATATTATTCTGCAACTTGTTTTTTTATAGTAATTCCAAATACACATAGACACGTAAATACGTACCACTTAACATTTTTCACATTTTTGGAAATTGGAAATAAAAATGCTAAAGAAAAATGATATTGAGGATGCGTGGAAAGGAAAGGACAGTGTTAATGCCTTTGACTTTCTTTTGAGATAGGCTCTTGCTCTGTCGCCCAGGCTAGAGTGCAGTGGTACCATCATAGGTCACTATAACCTCAAGCTCCTGGGCTCATGTGATCCTCCTGCCTCAGCATCCTGAGTAGCTGGGACTACAGACTTGCGCCACCACACCCGGCTAATTTTTCTACCTTTTATAGAAACAGGGTATCACTCTTGTTCAGGCTGGTCTCAAACTCCTGGCTCTAGGCGATCCCTTCTCAGCCTCCCAAAGTGCTAGTATTATATGTGTGAGGCACCGCTCCTGGTCCAACTTTCTTTTATTCTTAAAAGTTTCAGGTCATTTATGGCACCAGAACAGGGGCTTTCTCCTATTCAGTGGTTGCCTAATCCACAGCCATGTCTCCTTTTTTTCCTTGCTAACAGAACATGATTTTGTTCAGGTTTACAGTGGCCATGAGCTTTAGGGAAGGCTAGATTTTTTTTGTCAGCCTTGGGAGGTGACTTTTTGTTAGTCTAAGCCAGTGGTTCTCAAATTTGAGCTTCATCAGAGTGATCTGGAGGGCTTGCGAAATACAAATTGGTGGGCCTCACCCTCCGAGCTTCTGATTCTGGTGGAACCCAAGACTTTGCATTTCTAACAAGTTTGCAGGTAATGCTGATGTTGTTGGTCCAAGGATCACGCTTTGAGAACCTCTGGTCTAAGCCAATCATGATATTGGATTGCCTTGCTAGTTATTTGCTTAGGACTTAGCACATGGTACAATTTTAGACAATAAATTCTCAGGGGCAATTTGCTAGGGAGATTCTGGGGCACAAGAAGCAATGTGTTCTCCTTCTATCCTTGGACATGGTGACACTTAAAGATGTGATGCTGGGCGCTGCTGCAGCCACCTTGCTTCCATGAGAGAAGTGGCTGACATGCTGAGGATAGTCAAGCAAAGAGAGGGAAGAACCTGGTTACTGATGACACTAATATTGATTAAATAGCCCTGGAACTGCCCCATCTTCAAGAAACTTGATACGTGAGATAGCAAAATATTTCTTGTTATATAAGCCATTTGAGTGGAATTTTCTGGTACTTGCTGCAGAAAACCATCTGATTCATACACCTCTCTCTCAGTGCTCATAGAGACTCCAGCCGATGTAGTAGCAGAGCAATTTACTTTAAGCACGATTTTGATCATTTTAGGTTGTTTCTAATTTTCATTATCATTCAGTAGCACTACAAGGAGCACCAGTATTTTTTAATATTACTATTAATTGTTTGGCATATTTCCAAAGGCTATTTTGCAAAGTTAAAATGTCATGGGTATGTGCATTTCTAAGCTTTTGATACTATTTCCAAAACAATTGTTTTAATTTATACTACATTTAGAAATGTATGTGAAGTCACTTAATCACATTCTTTTTCTTAATCATGGATAATTTAATGGATGAGAAATGGGGTGTCATCATTTTACTTTGCATTTATTTGATTACTTGTGTGTCTGAATGTTTCCCATGTGTTTGTTAAGCAGTTGCATTTCCTCTTTTATGTTTCTATTAGATGGAAAGCACTCAGCACAGTGTTTGGCACATTTAGATATTTAATGTTTGCTTAGCCAGATGTTTTGGGATTTCTCTGGTGATATTCCTGCCCTTGCATATTTATCAAAACTCTATGTTTTCTCACTAATTTTTTGTATAATAAAAATACCTTTTCTGAGGGGTATGATTTTTTAAATAAATATTCCTTTTTTCAGTTTGCAGCTGGTAGTTTATTTGGGGTTGGTTTTAGTTTTGTGTCATTGAGATATTTAAGAAGTTTTATAAAGGTCTTTTCTTTTGCATTTTCTTCTATTTTTTTTTCTAAGTTTATAAAACTGTCTTCTTTCAGAGAATTTGATCAATATTCCATTCTGTTATCTTCTGGGTTTTCTATAGCTCAATTTTTGTGGTTCACTCTATGATCCTTCTGGAATAGATTTGCTTTTATTCTAAGAGAAGTTGTCTGCCTAACAATGTGCCCTGCTGGAGGGGCTTACTAATGCCTCCAAGTCCCTGCCTCCTAGTTCCCTGCCTTTTGACTCTCCTTAGACCCCAAGAAAAAGAGATATAAAAGAGGTGACATAGAAATGTGAAACGCTCATCCCATTTTTTTTCATATTACTGACTTTTTCTCACGTATGCTTCCTTTCTGATTAGTACTTCCGTTTAAAGCAGAAGCACCTTAAAGACAGAAATGGCTAAATACTGTTGAACTCTTCAACCTTAGGAAGCCAGGAGAGGCATCTGGAGGAGACAATGGTTATACTGAGACCAAAATTTCTCCCCAAGAGCTGAGTTTGTTGTATCTTGAGTATGGGGGCAGTAGTATAGCAAGAGGAAGCTGCAGTGAAATATGTGGGTCTTTGAACCACAATGCTTTACAGGCCACATCAAGGAGTTTGGGCTTTATCCTGAGGATGTGGGGAGCCATCGAATTATTTAAGAAGAAAGTGACATAATATGATTTGTACTATAAGAAGACTACTCCAGTTACATTTTGCAAAAGGTGAGGAATATGATGGAAAGAAGTTTAGCTGGGATGGAATTGGGGAGAGATGATAAATTTAGATTTGGATCTTCTGAGTTTGAGGTGCCTGTAGGACACACTATCGGAATGGTCACTAGTATGTCCAGTTCCAGTGGATATTTGGAAAGGGAGGTCTGGGTTAGAACTAGAGACATAGATTTAAGCTGAATTGTGCTTCTGTTAACAAACCGGCAAGGCGGGGAGGTTCCCTCTGCTGCTCACTGCACATAAAGCCAATTAGCGAGACAATGAGGATTGTCAAGGAAGAAGGGAGATTTATCTCAGAGTACACGCCAAACAGGAGGTGGGAGGTATGAACTGCCTCAAATCTGCCTCCCCAACCAATGGGGTCAGGAGTTTTTCTGGAGGTGAAATGAATAACATATGAGGGGAATGAGCATCATTAAGTGTTTGGGGCGAGGAGCAAGGCACACAAGTGCAGTGAGAAATCACGCTAGTACATACATCCCATGATCAAAAAATGGTGGTTTAAGTCCCTCCCAGGGTGGGTATTTTAGTAGTATAATGAGCTGGAGGGTTAATATTGGTCATTCTTTCAGCTGTGTGTGCAGGTAGGGTGCAGGGAAGTAAGCTGTTCAGTGGGTTCTTGGGCACAGTCTGTAGTGGAGTGTCACTTACCTTCTCCAAACAAACAGGTGGTGTGAGGCTTTGTAGTTATCGTGTGGCTGCAAGGAGGTTCTGCCGTTTCTGGGAAAGAAACTCAAAAGGGAATGCATCAGTGCAACAGAAAGTTCTGGTCAGTAAATCTCACTGGCCTGGGAACTTGAAACATTAGAGAACTATTAAAAAAAAACTATTAACATTTTTTTCTTGCTTATGCAGCCAGTTATACTTTCAGGAAATTAGCTGGAAGCTAAAAAGATGATTCTTTTATTTGCTGAGACTTTGAAGTAGGTCTATTTCCAGTGACAAGAAGACAAATTTGGATCGCTTAGAACCTCATTTACACTTCTGCAAATGTTATTAAAATATTTGTTTGCTGCTGAGCAGGGCAGCCTCAGACTTTCTCAATAGCCTTTTCCAGCACTCCTCAGCATATTTGGTTTAGGACATGGTTCCTTCCCTCTTGAATCTTTATCCTTGCTGGAGACAAATGTGCTTGATACAGTTAAAGGACAAAACAGGCCTAAGGGGGTGGTCCCAAGCCAATTGAGTCTCAGACCCTAGGTAATGGAATCTAACTCCTAAGTTTTCTACTACAACTTCAAATTCTACCCTCACCACTAAGGGTCTAAAGCTGGAGTGTAGATGAATGAATATCACTGTCTGAGATCATGCTAAAGTCAAGAGTCATTCCATCAGAAGAGCACACCAAGTGGCTTAAGGCAGGGACATTCCCAGGTTCTCCTTGCTCCTGAATCTGACTCCCCTAGCCATTAGCTGGCTGCTTCTATGTTAAACCACTCAGATCTTTCTTTCCTTTCCTTGAAAACTGGGTTCCTTTGTCCTACAGAAGGGACTTACACTGCCCACTTTCTTTCAACAGAGGGCAGTAGAGAGCAGAAAACAGCCTACATTTCTAAGCCCAGAGGGAAAAAAAATAAGTTTATCTTCTACGTTATCCTCATGTCAAGGTACCCAAAATATGGCACATCATGCTCCATGTGGTCATGAATGGGAGAGATCTTTGTGGAGGCAGGGTAGACCCCAGAGAGTCAGCAACTCATAGGCAACCTTTCCTCTTGCAAACAACAATTTAGCTGTATGTGACTTATGGAAGTCTTTATGAAGAAGTTTGATCTTTAAGAATGAGTACAAGTTGGCAAGATAGCTTTGTTCACAGAGAACAGCATGGGTGAAAACATGGCAACATCATGGCAGGTTTTCGGGATAGCAAGAAATTTGGTAGATGATTGGGGTAGGGGCAGCAGCTGTAGACACAATCTCAGATGCTATGTGCCATCTTGAAGGATTTGAATGTCACCTTAAAGGGTCGAACATCATTCTCAAGGTAATGGAAAGTCATTGAAGAATTTTGAGCAGGGCAGTGATATAATCTGTTAGGCAATTTGGTTTTGTTATTTTGATTTTAATTGAGGTGTATCATGGTACTGTCAATCTTTTAAATCAGGTGAATATGTAGTGATATCGTGTTTTTAATGTGCATTTCCCTGACAAGTAATGCCTTATTGAGTATCTTTTCATGTGCTTATTTGGCCATTTGGATATCCTCTTTTGTGAAGTGTCTGTTTAAATCTTTTGCCCACTTTTTAATTGGTCTGTCTTCTCACTGATTTTTAGTAGTTTTTAATGCATTCTAGATATGAGTCCTTTGTCAAATGTACCTGTTACAAATGGCTTCTAATAGTCTGTGGCTTGTTTACTCACTTTTAAAAAAATTTTATTTCAATAGAAATGGGGGTATAAGTTGTTTTTTGTTAGATGAATGAATAGTCCTGCTCATTTTAAAATGATGTCTTTTGAAGAATGACAGCTTGGTAAGTGTTTCTGCAAACAGTATAAAAGGAATAAGTTTCTGTTGTTTATAAGCAAAAACAGTATGCATCTTTCAATAACTGGGACATAGTTGTAGTACTATTATTTCTATTTTACAGATGAGAAAACCAAGGCATGAAGAGACTAGATGACTTGCTCAAAGTTTTATACTGCTAATAACTGGCAGGAGGAAAAGACATTTGAGAGAACATGATGCTTGATTAGATGGGAATGATGAGGAAGAGTAAAAGACCTAGGATAACTTGAAGGATTTTGACTTAGTAGATCATTGAGAAGGAAGTGCATGTTTGGGGGAAATAAGGGAATTTCATTTTAGAAAAAAAATTTTTTGAAGTGAAAATGCCTTATAGGTAGTTAAATATATTTTTTTAGAATTCAGTAGAAAAGTATTGACTGGAGATAAAGATTTGGGAGTGACCAGCCTATATGCTGGTCACTATATGGTTCTCATTCTCAGCACCACTGACATTTGGGGCCAGATAATTCTTTGTTGTGGGGCTATTCTGTCCTTTGGAAGACATTTAGCACATTTTTGGCCTCTACTCAGTAGATGCCAGGGGCAACTTTCTCCAGTTATAACAACTAAAAATGTCTCCAGACATTGGCAAATGTCCCCTAGGGGGCAAAATAGACTTGGTTTAGAACCAGTGGTATAGAGGAAGTCGTGAATGTAGATAAAATCATTTAGAAGAAGTGAGAAATGTACAGGATCGTGTTTCTCAGCCCTTTAAAGTCCATTGTCAACCATTTCAAACGTAAACATAAAAATTTTTCATTTTTCTTTAATTTTATCTTACATTTCAAAACTGATTTGTCAAATTTACAAGTATTAAATGGCATTAAATGCTGAATAAGCTTTTCAAACTACACTTGTATCTATTCTTTCCCTTCTTATTCTGATACAGCCCCTGGGGGCATCTCACCTTATTTAGAAAATCATTGATAGAGAGAATTACTTCGAGGACAGAAAGCAGAACAAACACCAATATTTAATGGGTGGGTGAAGATAGAGGCGTCTTCAGGGAGAGTAGCAAGAGACATCAGAGGGGCACCAGGAAGGGAACCCTGATAAGTCTTGATGAAACAGATGATGAACAACACCAGAGTATTTTGGCCCTGCGAACTGCAAGGATACATCCAAAAAGACTACATGCTGCCCCTGTTACTTCGTAGAGAAGTGAGAGGATTCTGAATTCTCCCTGGGTTTAGAGTAAAAGGAACATTATCTGTGACCGGCCCCAATGCAACATCTAGGACAAATCAAGGGAGGAAACTGAGATTCAGAAAGAAAAATGACTTCCTCTTCCAAGGAAGAGTGCAGATGAGGAGATGATGACCTGAATTTCTGGTCTGGAAGGGAAGACTAGAAAACAAGGTCTGGGTTTCCACTTATTTTGGAACCAGAGTATTGTTGCTTTCTTAGAAAAAATTTCTTCTTAAATCTTCCATGCAAATGAGTTTGCCAAGAGAAAGATTTAGATTATTTTGACATTTCTGCCAAAATAGCTTCTGTTTATTTCCTTGATGGCTGGCTAGAGTGGTGGCACTGGCCAATGGCACCCTGGTTCTCTCTCTTTCTCTCTCTTTTTAGAGACAGGGTCTCATTGTGTTGCCCAGGCTAGAGTGCAGTGGTGTGATCATAGTTCACTGCAACCTTGAACTCCCAGGCTCAAGCAATCCTCCCGATCCTCCTCTCTCAGTCTCCTAAAGTGCTGGGATTACAGGCCTGAGCCACCACCCCTGGCCCATCCTAGCTCTCTAATTAAGATTTTTAAAAATAAAGATCTATTGATATTTTAATGATTTTTTTCTTTATCTTTGGTTTTCAGCAGTTTAAATATGATGTATTAATATTTAGGTCAGGGGTGGGAAACCTGTGGCCTTCTAGGTCTTTAAGTGTGGCCTTTTGACTGAATCTAAATTCAGTCTAAATTACAGAACAAATTCTTTTATTTTTATTAATACATTTTTGTTTATCTTTTATTTTATTTTTAAAATGAATGTATTTAAAAATACCAAAGAATAAAATGAGTTTCAACAAAATAATGCTCCCTGATCGACCAGCACAATTAGAACATTAGTAAGCCGTAAGGGCTAAATTGATGGTTGCTACACTCATTTAATTCTAACTTCCCCCGCCTGACTGGCGCCACTACAGCAGGAGGCTGGTTGGTGACAGTGTATGGAGTCAAGTACACCAGTCAGTTATCAGCTTTTGACAATGGTGCACTGTGTTTCTGTTTGAAGTGGAATTTGTGAATAGTTGCACAGCTCGACAGTATTTTTTAATCTGTCTGCTTAATAGCCCATCATGTCGAAGAAAACCAAGAGAATGCTGAAGGAAGAAAACTGATTTTTTAAAGAGGATTGAGAATTGCAATATTATCTTGTTTCTGCTAATGATAAGATGATTTGCTTGCTTTGTGCTGCTGCAATATCAACATTAAAGAAATTCAATTGCTCATCAGCATTATAACACTCATAAGGACCACAAATATTTTAAATTAGAGGGGGAAGTGTGAAAGGTTGTATTGCAGAAATTAAAAGATTAAAAGCAAAGACAATTCTTTCATGCAGCAATAAGACCTGGAAATAATACCACTGAAGCAACTTATAAAGTATTTTATATACTCAGAAAAAAAGAGAAGCCATTCGGTGATGTAGAAATTGTGAAAGAATGCACTGTTGAAGTTGTAGGATGCTTAGACCCTGATAATGCTTCAAAGTACAAACAACTGCCTCTTTCAAGGAGAACCGTAACTGACTGTCAGCATGAATTAGCCTTCAACTTAACAGAACAACTTCATGCAATATTTCAAAAGGAAAATATATATTATTCGATCACTTTGGATGAATCAACTCATACTACTGACTCGGTGCAGGTTTTATACTTCATTTGGGTCATAACAGAAGATTTTCTTTGCTACAAAGAGTTACTAAATTTGGGCACTCTTGTGAACAGAACATGTGGAATAGATACCTTCAACAACTTTCAAGATAAATGTCATAAAGTTGGACTGAATTTGGTAAATTTAGTGAATGTATGTATAGGCCATACACTTTCCATGCCAGAAAAACATGAAGGGTTTATTGTACAGATAAAAAAAAAAAGTATTAACAGATCCAGATGCTCTCATTTCTTTTCATTGTATCTTGCATCAGCAAAATCTCTATGCTAAAGCCACTATTTTAAGTGACACTTTGCAACAAGTTATAAGAATTGTTAGCTATATTGGTGCAAATGCAACATGGCATCATCAGTTTTGTAACATGTTGAATGCAAATATAAATATAACATGCATCATCAGTTTTGTAACATGCTGAATGCAAATATAACATGCATCATCAGTTTTGTAACATTCTGTAACATTTTGAATGATGAGGATGTGGATTTGCCTTAGCATTCTAAAGTGTGTTGGCTATCTCAGGGACAGGTGTTAACCAAAATTTTATCTCTGTGAGAACAGATAGTTAAATTTTATGAAGAACAGAATCAGCAATGTGAATTATTGAAATAAGATTTCTATAGGAATGCAGCATTTCTGTGTGCTATCATGTCAAATCAAAATGACTTGAATATTTCTTTACAAGGTAAAATAAGTCTATATATGACATGTGGTGAAAAATCCAAGCATTTTGACAAAAGCTACCTTTTTCAAAACACTTCTTCAAAAGGAAATTTTGATGAACATTTTCCCCAGTTAGCAAAGGTTATTGATGAGCAGAATGATATATGTGAAGCATTTCAAGAATATGCAGCTGTTATAGACCTATTAATTAGAGAATACAATGAAAGCTTCACTGACTTTGAGATCATGACATCACACTCAAATTAGCATTTCAGCCTCAGCTAGTTGATATCACCAAGGCACCTAAAGAACTATAGATGGAATTGATTGAGCTCTCAGTAGATGACATTTTAAAGTCATTGTTCGATGCTAAAAAAAATCCAATTGAAATATGGAAAAATGCAGTAGAATACCCATGTATTTGGCAACATATCCAAAATATGCTTTCTTGCTTTTCAACCACTTATTGCTGTGAATCTGCATTCTCCTACCCAGTCCAAATCAGGATGTCCTTAATGTCACAAATGACAGATACCCATCTAGAGGATCAACTGAAACTGTGGACCTCCACTCTGCAACCAAATATTCAAATGCTTTCCAAAAAAAGCAGACACAACAAAGTCATTAAAAAGTTAGTTAACTTTAAAATTAACAAATAGTTTTCATTTTTTGAAATTATTAAATACATAGTGGATAGATTTTTACAAAATAATGTACATTTTTAAGTACATCTAATTGAAGTTTTTGAATGGAGGCTTATCTGATTACAGCTAAATTAATGCAGCCTCCCAACATGAAAAAGTCCCCCCCCATTTAGGGGTGTGTGTGTGTGTGTGTGTGTGCATGTGTATTTAGTCTGCCTATGGTTGGCTAACCTTCTTGGATCCGTGTTTTGATAACTTTCATTATTTTTAAAACATTTTGGGCCATTATCTCTTCAAATGTTTCTTCTCTCCCATTCTTTCTCTCTTCTTTCAGTTTTCAATTACACATGGTAGACCAGTTTATGTTGTCCCACAGTTCTTGGATGTTCTACGCTATTTTCTTTTTTCATTCTTTTTTTCTCTTTGAATTTAAGTTTGGGTAATTTCTATGAACCCATCTTCACGGTACTGATTATTTCTCAGCTGAATGGAATCTACTCCTGATGAGTCTGTTGAAAACATTCTTCTCTCTTACTTTGTTTTAAAATTTCTAGCATTTCCTTTTGACTCTTCCTGTAGTATCTATCTCTCTGCTGAAATTCCCCATCTGTTCATGCATGTTGTCCACCTTTTCCACTAAAGCCTTTAACATGGTAATTATATTAAATTCTTTTTGATAGTACCAACGTCTGGATCATCTCTGAAATAGTTTCTGTCGCTTACATTGTCTCTTGACAGGGTTGTTTCTATCTAGCTTTTTTTGTATACATTCATAATTTTATTGAATATTACACATCACATGTAGGACAGTAGAGACTGAGGTAAATTGTGTTTTTGCTTGGAAATGGGCACCACTCTTCTTCTGGGAAGCTATTAGTATAGGAGGGTTGGGCCAATCAAGTCGAGAATTGAGCTGGGTTTGGGTTTTGTTGTTGCCATAGTTACCTTTAAATACTTCCTGTGCTATCTTGTGTTTGGGTTGGGGCTGGTTTTGCTGGAGGGTGTTTTCTCAATGTTCCTGCTCCATACCAACTTTAGGCCTTCCCTATGTGCCTGTACTTCAGAGATCCTCTCTCCAGTGGTAGAGTGCTATTGCTTCTCACTCAGTACTTGCTAGCCTAAGAAGTGGGTCAGGGGTTCTCTGTTGTTCTAGTCCTACTTCAGTTTGAGGTGGGCCTTCTGGCCCTGGATCTTGATGATAGCACTTTTTCAGTGATTCTGTACCTCCCTCAATGGTAGAAGACTGCTAATGGTCTAGCCTGGGATGGTTTCCAGCCCCTTTCCCAAGAGTAGAGAGGGTTTTTTCCTGTTCCTTTTTCTCCAGGTGTAATGGGCTTTTACCTGTGCCCTGGGTCCCTCTTCTAGTGTTTTAACGCTTTTGTTCCTTAGGGAAAAGGGTTCAGGTTCATTGTGCCTTTCCCACAATGGCAGCTGCTCCCATTATCTAGGTATGTGCCACCAGGAGACATTCTCTGTCTCCTGCCTGCCCTGCCCACAATCTTTTTATGAGTTCTGGTGGAGGTCCATGAAGATCCTTCAAATGAGTATGAACACCCCTTGTATAATCAGTTCCCAGTTCTGGCTTTTAGCTATTTATTTAAAATTTTAGCTGAATTCTTCTGACCCATTTGTATGGCAGCCCCATCTTCCTTCCATACTGTGTTACAGGTGAGCCTGTGCTTACTTCCTAGCTCTCTTTGGAAGTACCTGTCTTTTCTTAGATTTCAGGGTACTTGGTTGCCCTGCTGATAGGGAAAAGCCCCCGCCCGGGGGCCCTGAGGCAAAATCCACTGCTGATTGGATACATGTGAAGCTTATGGCTGATCCTACTAATCCCACTGTTAATTGGATATTGGTTGTGTGTAACCCCAAGACGTGTATAAAACTGGAGAGAAATAAGAAAGCGGTGCTCAGAATTTGGTGGTATGCCCCTCTGAGCCCGCCAGCGAAATAAAAGCTGATTCTCCGACCCTCTGTGTGCCGCTCGGTTCTTTCCCTGGTCAATTGCTGTAACACTTGCTGCAACACTGCTACCTTAGCACTCCGATGGGTTCAGGAAAAGGTATCATTTTGTATATTATCTGGCTCTTTCTAGTGGTTCTGTGAACTAAAATAAACTCCTAAGCCCCCTGTTAACTGAATGAACCCCTTCTTGGCCAAGGGGACTCCAGAGAAACATTAAAACTGAGATCCCAGCCATGATGGGATGGGAAGTCAGACTCACTTCATTGTACCCCCTCCCTTGCTAACAGCCATCAGGCTTTTTTCCTAAGGGCTAAACAGAAACCAATCTAATGATCCAGATCAGCATTCTTTCCTGAGAAGAGACCAGCAACCACGGACTGATTTTAACTTTTCTACGGAGCGTGCACAGAGAGGGTTTTCTTGTTCTTGCTTTGCCTTTTGACATAAGAGGGCCACCATTTCTGACCCCATAAAGGGGTGTACAGTTTGATTATGCATGTACATGTTTCTCCTTTTGTGAATATTCATTACTCCTCCTACAGCTTGTTAAATGTGCATATTTGGCCACCCTGCTCAGTATAAATTCCTGTTTCCATTGTCCCTGTCTTGAAGCATGTGTTTCTGGCTTCTGGCCTAGGTTTTGCTTTCCAGCCTGTCAGAATGGCCACACACAGGCTGCAACCCTTTATGAGAAATAAAGCTCTCCTTTCCAGATTTATGAACCTTGTTATTTCTTCAGTTAACAGTTCTAATGAAGACATTTGTATATGGCTGGTTTTTACAGCTGATTTTATACCATGAATCAAAATGGCCAAGTGCAAAATGAAAAATCAGAATGGCAGGGCATGATGAGTTTAGGCACAGAAATTAGGTGAAGATACTGTTTCTCACGTGGCTTGATAATCTAAAAAGCTGAAAGTGAAATGGTATGAAAATGTGCTAGAGTTAGGGCCCAAATAGGACCAAGGGGCTATGCAAGAAGGAATTTTGCTATGTAGGCAGGCTCTTCTATGTGTTCTTCTCACCTCTAGTTCAGTTTGCAATTTCTCCTTGTTCTAAGCTTTCACCAGCCTGATATTGGCATTTGTTTTCCTTGAGGCTGTTGTGTTGTTTGTCACACTAACATGATTTCCATTTTATGACTGTCCTAACTCTTTATGGTGCAAGCCTGACTCTCTTAGCTGTGTGCTCTTCAATGATTTCATACATTTATGTGATCACTGTTTGATATTCAGAACTACCTTGCAGGGTAACAGGCAGATGTGTCTGAAATCAAAACCCTTCTGATGAGATGTTTTGGCTTTACAATCAGCCATGTCTTCTAATTTTTTTTCTTTTTTCTTTTTTTTTTCCCAAAGAGGAAACAGGTTGATTCCTCCTCTCTCTCTACTCGCCTTCTTCTCCCTCCACCACGTCCTCACCAGGGCTGGGCCTGAATAAGGGCGCCGATCCCCTGGATGGTGACCAGGGAATGCAAAGTGCGGGGGCCACAGGTGAACAAGGTGAGCCCCAAGCCCACAGCTGCTGCCCCCCATCTCTTCAGCCCAGGTCCTGCAGGAAGAAAGGACAGCATAAGCCTGGAATCTTCCAGAGGGTCCCCCGCCCACGCTTCCACCTCCTTATTTTCCACTGGGGAGGGAACGTGACTCACCGGCCTTCTTAAAGAGGAAGCCGCTGAGGATGGAGATAAGAAAAACCACTAGATATCTCCATTCTTCAGGCGACGTGGTCTAGGGGAGGGGCAGAGGTGCGTAGTGAGAACCCAGGAATCAGGGCCTCCTGCCTCCTCCCCCTTGGGGATTCAGGATCGCAGCCCCCGAGACTCCAGGTTTTGAGGATTCTGTAGTCCCTTAGGAATTCGGACCTCCAGTCCCTTCCTCCTTCCAGAACAGAGGAATCCATTCGCAGTCCCTCTCCTTCGAGAACCCAGGCCTTCATCCCTCTTCTCCTTTGAGAACTCAGGAAACCAGATCTCCTAGCCCCCAAGACCCCTCCTTTGCGAACGCAGAAATCAAAGCTACTCCCCCGACCCCCGTTGAGGACCCAGATATCAACACACACCTTCTCTGAGAACCCAGAAACAAGCCCCCTCTTGGACCCTTCTTCTCTGAGAGCCCAGGAATCTAGGTCTCCCAGCTCCCTCCTCTTCGAGGATCCAGGAACCTAGACCCCCTCTTTTGATCCCCTTGCCCCTTTCTCTTTCAGAACCAGATATCCTGACCCCTTAGCCCTCTTTCGAGAGCACTCAGAGGAGCTTGGGCCTCCAGCCTCCCCCTCTTTCGGAGCTTTAGACCCCTCCATTACTTAGAACCTGGAGAGCAAATCCTCACCTTTGTCTTCTCAGGACCCTTCCCCAGCCCCAGCCCGGCTGTGCGCACCGCCGGTCCTGCCCCCGGCAAAGCCACAGGCGGTTACGCCACTCTGGGATCGTCTGGCCGCGCCGCCGGGGGCATCCCCGCACCCTGTCAGCCCTCCACCCGCAGCGAGCCGCCACTGAACTCGCCTAGTCACTCGGGCGCCCCCACCCCGGCCCACCTGAGACGCCCGACTGTCCCAGCCCGCGGGCCGCCGCGGCTCCGACCATGCCTCCCCGCCCAGCACGCCCCCGCGCCGCCTGCTCTTTCGCTGGGCCGGCCCGACGGCTCCGATCGCGCCCGGGAGGCGGCCACTGGCAGGTTCCGGGCCGGGTAGGGAATGAGCCCCGGAGCCGGCGCTCGAGAGCACGAGTCGGCGCCTGGACCCAGATCGGGATCTACCCAGCCGGGGCTCGGAGCCGCGAGTACGTCCAACCATATCTTCTAATACACTTTTCCTCAAATTTTTTTTTTTTTT
>VBSM01000662.1:110799-121751 GCA_008086735.1 Cheirogaleus medius
TTTTAATTCAAGGGAAATGAGCACTATCTTCTTTATTTTCTACTTTTATTGCAGAATGGTCAGTAAATGTGATCTGTATAATTTTTCTGTATGTGAATATCTTTAAGTATATGCGTGAAGACAATGCTTTCTTTCATTTTAAAATAAACTTTATTTTGTATTATAGCAACACACACTTAATTTACATTGTATGATAGAATAGAAGGCATACAACAAGAAATTGCTGTTTCTTTTCCCTTCCCTCACATCCCCTCAGCTCTACTCCCCAGAGGCAACCATTTTCAATTTTTTAAAACTATATCTTCTGCCAATTTACCTCCATATTTCCAAGCAATACAATATGCTTCTATTTCTTGATTTTTCAATGTTATCTATTTGATCTCCTACTACAGAATATGAGGACTATTATTATACTATGCTTACTCACTTCCCACTTTCCCTACCAAGTGCTCCAGTATAGCTTTATCACAATCTTACGACTACTGTTCATTGCTGAGACAAAATGTTGTCTGATTGCATTTCCTTTCTTGAACAATTTTCCCCTCTAGAGATAATAAATGCTTTATTTTTGTCGTTTGTTTAATTTTCTATGTGTCTATTAGCTTTCCCCACAATTAAAAAAAATTCTAAAGCAGCTTAATACTATATTCCCTGTGGTCAAATGCATCATATAGTTTTCAAAGTTTCTTTTTCCTTCTTTTTTTATTTTTTTTCCACCACAAGATGTCCTTCCTTCTTCAGCACTAATTTGGATCGTTTGATCTCTAGACCCCTTGCACAGCTGCTGTCCTGGGACTTCCCTTCATCTGTCTTTTGCATGACACCTCTGTTTTCTGGATCTTGTCTTCCTATTTCTTGGTTTGCTTCCTTGCTTGGCTGCAGCATGTTTGCGAGGGTCATCCTGAGAAACGGTGTGTGGGTGGTGTAGCAGATGCTGTTGTGCCCTGCCTCATACTCAGATCACCTGAATTCACCTGCAGCTGCTGGCTGTTCAAATTCTCCTGAGAATTAAACCATGGTGGGGAAAAATTAGCTACCTGGAAACAGTCATCCTGGAGGGGAGAGAAGCCTTAAGAGTCTAACTTCTCCTTACACGGAATTTACAATTATCCTCTCATTTTCAAAACATTCCTTATCTATATCTTTTGTTGTATGTGATTCCTCCAATTCCTGAACCTTTCCTGAGATCTTCCAGGAAAATTAGCTTGCTTCTCCTAATAAGGAGAAAAAAATAAACTCAATTCCCTATCACTCAATTTTCTATAACAACATGACCAAGATTTATGGTCAACCCAATGTTACTTCTTAGATATTAGACAAAATAGTGTTATTAATTAGTTGAATAACAAAGAGACATCTTTACGTCCCTGTTTATCTTAATGAGACTTGTCAAAGTCTATTTGGTCTTTTCACAGAATTATCTTTTGTTTTTCTGATCAAGTCTTCCTTTTGTTTGCTTTCTATCTTGTACATTGTAATCTCATCTATTTTTGTAATAATTCTTAGTCTCCAATCTTATTTCTAGTACTTTTGCATTTTTTTAATGCCAAGAAAAATGTATAGATTTAAAGTCATCTAAGACATTTGCTGTACCACGCTAGTCTCTTTGTTTATTATACTCCTATGTCTACTGAAATTAAATGTTCCTTAATTTCTCTATTTTTGCTGAAAAGCACAATTTCAATGGAGCATTCAAATTATACAAGTATTTATAGCAACAAGATTACTTAAGAGATTTCTCATCAAACACATTGTAACATACATTTATATAACTACTGCTAGCCAAATAAATTAAACCTTTCAACTATGATTTCCACATATCCAGTGAGAATCTTTGTCTTTTAATAGATCATGCTTTTGATGCAAGTTTAAGAACTCTTCACCTTTTTTATGAGGTGTGAGACTTAAGCTGAGGTTTTTTTGTTTGTTTTTGTTTTTGCCTCTGGATGACCAATTGCTCCAACAACCACTGGCTGACAAGGCTTTCTTTCATCATTGCATTACTTTTGCACCTTTGTCAATAATCATTTGGGCATTTTTATGTGGGTCTATTCCTCCTTCTTTATTCTGTTCCATTAGTCTACGGGTCTATCACTCTGCCAATACCACAGAATCTTGATTGTTGTAGCTACATAGACTTAAAATTGGTTAGACTGATTGTTCCTGCTCTATTCTTCTTTTTCAAAATTGTTTTAGCTATTCTAGTTCCCTTGTCTTTCCACATACATTTTAAAATAATATCGTTTATATCTACAAAAAAGTCTTCAGAGGATTTTGACAAGAATTGTGTTAAACCTGTATATTAGTTTGGGAGAATTGACTTCTTTACTGTATTGAGTTTTCTAATCCATAAACATGGTATATCTATTTGTTTAGAGTTTTTAAAACTTTTTTCTGTCAGTGTTGTACAGTTTTTGTCATATGAGACCTGTACATGTTTTTACTTTGTTTCTGATCTTAGAGGGAAAGTCTGCAGTCTTTCACTGTTAAAGTATGGTATTAGGCAAAAGTCTTTATAGATATTCTTTATCAAGATGAGGAGGTGCCCTTCTATGGCCCCACCCTTTTTTGAGACTTTTTATTATGAGTGGATGCTGATTTTGTTGAATGCTTTTTTTTTCTTGGCATTGATTGACATGATCATGGGATTTTTTTCTTTTGCATGTTAATATGATAGATGACATTGATTGATTTTTCCATATTGAACCAGACTTGCATTCCAGGAATAAACCCCACTTGGTCATGGTGTATAATTTTTTTTTATATTACTAAATTCTATTTGCTAATATTTTGTTAAGGATTTTTACATCTATATTCACGAGAAATATTAGTGTGTAGTTTTCTTGTGTGTGTGTTAATCCTGTATTTGTCTTTGTCTCAGATACGGTCTGACTTTTTTGTTATATGTTCTATGGGCATTTGCAAAGAATATGTATTTTTTTGTCTGGCTTTGGTATCAGGATAAACTAACTTCCTAAAATGAATTGGGATACGTTCCGTCTTCTTCTGTGTTCCAAAAGAGACTGTATAGAATTGGTTAATTCTACTTTAAATGTTTGGTAGGATTCTCCAGTAAAACTATCTGGATCTGGAGATTTCTTTTTGAGGAGTTTTAAATTTGAATTTAATTTCCTTTATAATTATAGAGCTATTCAATGATCTGTTTCATTTTGGATGAATTGTGGTAGTTTGTGCTTCTTGAGGAATTAGTACATTTCATCTAAGTTGTAAAATTTATGGTGTAAAATTGTAATATTCCCTTATTATCCTGTTTATATCTGTAAGTTCTATTGTAATAGTTCCTGCTTCATCCAGATGTTGATACCTTGTGTCTTCTCTCTCTGTCTTACTTTTTGTCAGTCTTGCCTGAGGTTTGTCAATTTTATTGATCTTTCCAATGAAGATCAATTTTCTCTTTTTTTGTTTTATTGATTTTCTCTACTGTTTTTCTGTTTTCAATTTTGTTGTTGTCTGCTCCTATCTTTATTATTGCCTTCCTTCTGCTTGCTTTGGGTTTATTTTGCTCCTCTTTTTTAGGATTCTTGAGGTGTAAGCTTAGATTTTTGATTTGAGAATTTTCTCTTTTCTAATGTATGCAGTTAGTGCTGTGAATTTTTCTCTCAGTACTGTTTTAACTGTGTCCCACAAATTTTGATATGCTGTATTTTTATTTTCATTCAGTTCAGTGGATTTTATTTTATTTCCCTTGAGGTTTTCTCTTTGACCCATGGAGTATTTAGAAGTATATTGTTCCATTTCCAGGTATTTAAAGATGTTCCTGTTATATTTCTGTTACTGATTTCTAGTTTGATTCTATTGTGGTTGGAAAATATAGTCTGTATAATTTCAAGTCTTTTAAATTTGTTGAGGATTTATTTTGGCCTAGCATATGGTCCATCTTGGTATATATTCCATGAGTACTTGGAAAAATGTATATTCTGCTATTGTTGGGTGAAGTTTTCCATACATATTGATTAAATCCTATTGGTTGATGGTGTTGTTGAGTTCTTCCATATTCTTGCTGATTTCTGTCTAGTTGTTCTATCAATTGTTGAGAGAGGAATATTGAAACTTCCAACAATAATTGTGGATCTGTCAACCTCTTTCAGTTCTATCATTTTGGCTTCACATATTTTGCAGCTCTGTTTTGGATACATTTACATTTAGAGTGTCTTTTTTGGTGGATTGATACTTTTATCATTATATAAAGTCCCTCTCTGTCTCTGGTAATTTTCTCTGCTCTGAAGTCTACTTTATCTGATGCTTTTGTGAGTGGTGGTGGGGCCACCATTTCATTTTTTCCTATGGTATTGCTAGAGTAGCACATTTATTGTCTAAATATTTTCAGTCATGCTAGGCTACTACGCCTGACCCTTTGGCTAGGAAGAACAAGCTTTTGCTGGGGCATTTTTTTTCTGTACCTTTGGCATTTCTGGGTTGCCAGAAACCCAGTTCTGGTCAGCTCCAGGTGTGGGATATACGAAGCAAAAAGAAAACCCAGAGAACTTACATGTTGTTCATCAGATTCCAAGGTGCTTAGCTGTTCTGCCTTCTTTTCTCCATTTTTTTCGAGTCTTTTTATTTCTGTTTGATATACAATGTGCAGGGTTTTTAGTTGTAATTAGCAGTAATAATGGAGAAAAGTACCTCTTACATATTTCCAGAAGGAAAAGTCTGAGAGCCTTTTATTTTTAATATATATATTTATAACTTATCTTTTCTGTCAATACATAGACTTAATCACAGTCTTTATTTTCTCCCTTAATTTGTTGGAGAAAAAAACCACCCAGAAGAAAATAAATCAAACTATCAATAGGAGAAATCTCTACGTGATGGACTTATGGATGATTTTCATTTCTTTATTTCCTTTTTCTGTATTTTCTACATTTTCTATAATTACCATGTATCACTGTAAATAATAATTGGAAGCTCAATGCTCTATGTACTTTATTTTGCTATTATTAAGTAAAATCCTATTTATTTCTATGTCATCTTTACCAGTAAACTTGAGTTTATAGGCCTTCTTTTTGCTCTTGGTGCTAACCAATAAAATTACAGGCTCTAACCTTAAAAATACAAGTCTTCATAGCTAATATAAGGAGTCTCATAAAGAGATGTCCCCTCTCCCTTTAATCAACAGAGGGAGCATTATCCTCCTGTATCATAAAGCTGGGTTCAAGAATCCAATTCAATAAGATATTCAATTGGAGACTTTTATGAAAACATCAATCTTGTGCTCGTGGGCAAAATGGAGACTTGTATGACTATTCATAATTGTTTACCAATTTGTTCTGTTAATATCAATCTGTCCTTGGAAGTAAAATTCGACTAAGGAAGCTTTGTAGAACTCCTTTAAAAATTGTCATATCTTGGCCTGGTGTGGGGGCTTACACTTATAATCCTAGCGCTTCGGGAGGCTGAGGCGAGAAGATCACTTAAGGCCAGGAGTTCAAGACCAGCCTGAACAACATAGTGAGACTCCCATCTCTACAAAAAATAGGGAAATCAGCCAGGCATGGTGGTGCATGCCTATAGTTCCGGCTATTCAAGAGGCTAAGGCAGAATGGATCCCTTGAACCCCAGAGTTCAAGGTTACAGTGAACTATGATTACGCACTGCACTCCAGCCTGGGCAACAGAGCAAGACCCTGTCTCTAAATAAATAAATAAATATTGCCATATCTTGTGAAAATTACCTTTAAAAATAAATCCATGATTCTTTTTGGGTATCTTATTTCAAAATTTGTTGCCTGGGCAATAATGTTGTAATGGACATCTCTGTCTTCCTATACAAAATAAATGCTTGTAAAATTGCTCTGTCAAATTAGAAGTGGATTGTTGCCATTTTCATTTTCCCAGTTACTCATGTTAGGAGAAAGAAGCTGGTGGTTCTATAAGATATTCTACTTCAACAAAGAAACTGGGAAACTTATTTCAATTAAGTAACAAATTACATTAACAAATCCTGAGACTTGAAGACTGTGCCCTAGGCTGGCAGTCTCAAATAAAGCAACAAAGAGAGGGGAGATAAACCTTCATCTTTGGCCCTAGCAGGAGCCTGCCTGCCTCTATGATGTACCAGCTCACAACAATTTTGTTAAGGAGTTGTTTTGCTGAATAAATCTGCAGAATCATCACAAAGAGAGTAAGATAAAAAGCCATACACATTTTTTTAAAAAAATTGTCTGTGGCCCAAGAACCACAGGCAGTTTCAATCTCTAAAGGAAAGAGCCTAGGGCATTATCCTCCATGAAATACCCTTAAATCTTTTATTTGCTGCCAGCAGTCAGGTTGAAGGAATTACTCAGGGCACTGTCTTCCAGGAATACATGGATTTTCTATATGAAAATGAGTTTTCCATACTTCTAGCAATCTGAGGGTAAGGGATTGGCTTTCTTTAGAAACTGGGAGTCACTCTCCAGAAGATAAACAATAGGGTGAGAGGTCTCGTGCATGGGAGAGCTCAGGGCATCTTTGGGCATGCTTTCTGAATGTGTGTTCTGAACTTTAATTGTGATGAAAAGGCACCCAGAAAGGGGCATGTCAATTCACATCTGACTTATTTGGAGACTTTCAGTTTCTAGCTGAGCCACTCGAAACTAGTTCTGAGTATATTCTTTCTTTCTTTCTCTTTTCCTCTCCCTTCCCTCTTTCCATCCTTCCCCCTTCCTTCCTTCTTTTTTTTTTTTTCTTTCTCTTGGAAAAAATACACAAACAAGCTAGGTCAAGATGTGAGGAATAACTTTTTGAACTGCAATGCATTTTCAAATCTTCTGGAATGAGACAGGTGACATCACTATAGATCCTATAGATCTACAACTAGCCATAAAGTTCTCAATAATTATCACAGCTGGTATAGACAGTAAAATGATAATAGAGGAATATTATGAAAAACTTTATGCTGATAAATTTGACAATTTAGACAAAATGGACAAATTCCTTAATAGTTGCAAATAAACTATTTGAGAAGAAATAGATAATCTCAATAGTCCTATATCTATTAAAGAAATTGAATTTATTAATAACACTTTCCTGCACAGAAAACTCGAGGCCCAGATGGCTTCACTGCTGAATTCTAGCAAACATTTAAAGAATAAATAATACCAATTCTACACAAAGTCTTCCAGAGAATTAGAGGAAAGAACACTTCCCAACTCAGACATCCAAGCAAAGACTACAAGAAATAAAACCTAGAGACCAATATCCCTCATGAATGTAGATGCAAAAAATTAAAAAAAAATTTTAGCCAACAAATCTAACATTATATAAAAAGGATAATACATCTTGACCAATGCAAACCTGGACCAACTTAAAAACCAATGAATGAAATTTGTTGTATTAACAGATTAAAAAAGGAAAAAGACATCATTATTTCCATAGATGCAAAAAAGCATTTGATAAAATTCAACACCCATTCATGATAAAAACAAAATAAACAAAAAAGCCCTTACAAACTCAATAAACTTCGAATAGAAGGAAACTTCCTTAACCTGATAGAGGGCATATACATCTAATCTACATCTAATATCATACTTAGGTCAAAGACTGCATACTTTCTCCCTAAGATTGGAAACAAGACAAAGAAATCTGCTCTCATCACTCTTATTGAACATAGTGCTGAAAGCTTTAGCCAATGCAATAAGGCACTAAAAGAAAATAGAAAGCATATAGATCAGAAAGGAGGAAATAAAATTGTCTCTATTTGCAGATGACACGATGGTCTATATAGGAAATCCCAAGGATTTTTTTTTTAAACTATAACTAATAAGTGAGATCAGCAAAGTTACAAAGTCAGTATACAATTGTATTTCTGTATGCTAACAATGAAAAATCAGAAATTTATTTCCAAATACCATTTATAATAGTATCAAGAATATAAAATACTTAGGGATAAATTTGACAAAAGATGTACAAGACCTATATACTGAAAACTGCCGAGAGAAATTAAGGAAGACTTAAATAAATGGAGAGATACGTTACTTTCATGGATCAGAAGACCTGATATTATCAAGATGCTAATTCTTTCCAAATTAATCTATAGAATTAATGTAGTCATAATAAAGTCACAGCAGGCTTTTAAAAAAATTGACATGCTGATTCTAAAATTTATGGGGAAACATGAAAATATTTACATGGAAATGCAAAAATTATATGGAATAGCTTTTGAAATTCTGAAAAAGAAGAACATAGTTGAAGGGAGCCCAGAAATAGAATCAAATATATATGGTCAATAGATTTTTGGCAAAGATGCCAAGGCAATTTAAGAGGAGAGTATAATCTCTTCAACAAATGGTGCTGTAACAATTGGTAGCCATATGTAGAAATTAAACCTTAACTCATAACTCACACCATATTTAAAATTTTATTTGAAATTTCTAAATGTAGAAATTTTTATTCTACATTTCTAAATATAGAAAATAACAGAAAATCTTAATAACCTTAGATTTGAAAGAGATTTCTTAAATAGTATACAAAAACCATGAAAAAAGAAAAAATTGATAAATTATACCTCATAAAAATTAAAAATGTTTGCTCTTTAAAAGCAATGATAAGAAAATGAAAATATAAGCCACAGATGGAGAGAAAGTATTTGCAAAACATATATCTAACAAAGGACACATATCTAGAAATTATAAAACAACAACCCTTTCAAATCAATAATAAGAAAACAATCCAATTTTTAAATATAGGCAAAGGATTTAAATTGATATTCCATCAAAATATATACACAGTAAATAAATAAATAAATATATACACAGTAAATAAATGAAAAGATGAACATCATTAGTCATTACAGAAATGCAAATTAAAATCACATTGAGCTACTATGAAACACACATTAGAATAGCTAAAAGTATAAAGTATAAAAGTATAAAGAGTGATCATACCAAGCATTGTTGAGGCTGTCTAGCAACTGGAGCTCTCGTACGATGCTGGTGGGATTGTAAAATGGTTCAACCATTGTAATAGTTAACTTTATGTATTAACATGACTGAGCTAAGAGATATCCAGATAGCTGGTAAAACATTATCTCTGGCTGTGTCTGTGAGAATGGTTATGGGAGACATTAGCATTTGAATTGGTAGACTGAGTAAAGATCTGCCCTCACCAATGTGGTGTGGCCATCATCCAATCCATTCAGGGCCTGAATAGAACAAAAAGGTGGGAATAGGGCAAATTTTATTTCTCTGATTGAGCTGAGACATTCATCTTCTCCTGCCCTCAGACATCAGCACTCTTGGTTCTGGGTCTTCAGACTCTGACTGACACCTACATCTTTAGCTCTGCTGATTCTCAGGGCCTTCAGACTTGGACTATATTAACCTCTGGGTTTCCTGGTTGTCCAGCTTGCAGATGGCAGATAGTGGGATTTGTCTGTCTCCATAATCCTGTGAGCCAATCCTGTAAGTTTCCTCATGTCTGTATACTAGTTTTGTTTCTCTGAAGAACCCTGACTAATACAACCAAATTGGAAAAGAGTTTGGCATTTTCTTATAAAGTTAAACATATGTCTACCTAAAAATACACCTACACTTCTATGATCCAGCCAGACCACTCCTAGGTACTCAAGATAAATGGAAGCCTGTGTCTTTACAACTTGTACATGAAAGTTTGTTGCAGCTTTATTTGTAGTAGCCATAACTAGCAGCAACCCAAATATTAATCAATAGGTGGATGGGTAAACAAAGTGTGATGCAACCATAGAATGAAATAGTCCCCTGCAATAAAATGGAAAGAACTATTGAAAAACACAACATGGATGAATTTGAAAGTAATTATACTGAACGAAAGAAGCCAGACAGAAAGAGTGCATGCTATATAATTCTATTTACACAAAATTTCACAAAATGTGATCTAAACTATAGTGCCATAAAACAGATTAGAGGTTGCCTAGAGCAGGTGGGTATGAAGGAAGGGATTACAAAAGTGCACAAATACATTTTCAGGAATGGTTCATCTGTTTATGACCTTGATTGTGGTTATGGTTTCACAGATGCATACTTTTGTCAAAATTCATCAAATTGTACGATTTAAATATATGCATTTAATGTATGTCATTATATCTCAGTAAAGTGATCTTAGAAACATATAAAGTGAAAAGACAAGCAGCAAATTGAAAAATATTTGTACCACATATAATTGACAAAGAATTTATGTTTAGAACATATAAAAATTCCTGTAAGTCAATAAGAAAACTCCACTCACATATGTATCTTAGAGAAACTCTTATACCTACAAGTTATGTACACATATAGATGCACAGGTTTTTTTGTGTATTTTTTTGTTTGTTTGTTTTGAGGCAGAGTCTCGCTCTGTCACCCTGGGTAGAGTGCACTGGCATCATAGCTCATTGCACCCTCAGATTCCTGGGCTCAAGCAATCCTCCTGCCTCAACCTCCCGAGAAGCTGGGACTACAGGTGCACATGACTATGCCTGGCCAATTTTTCTATTTTTTGTATAGAGACAGAATCTTGCTCTTGCTCAGGCTCATCTCAAACTCCTGACCTCAAGCGATCCTCCCGTCTGGGCCTCCCATAGTGCTAGGATTACAAGTGTGAGCCACCACGCCTGGGCAATGCACAGTTTTTAATAGCAAAAACTTGAAAATAACTCACCTGTCCATTGTTGGTGGAATAATTTGTGGCACAATCACATGATGGGATACTTCACAGCAATGAAAATTAGTTAGCTGTAGCTACATAGAACATCAGGCTGAATCTCAGGAACATACTGTTGAGTCAAAAGAAAGCAAGCCTCAGAACAATAAATAAAGTATGATTCCACTTACTAAAAGTTCAAAAGTACAAAATTGTTATAACTATGAAATAAAGGGAGTGATTAAAACAAGACCAGGGGCCGGGCGTGGTGGCTCACGCCTGTAATCCTAGTACTCTAGAAGGCCGAGGCGGGCAGATCGTTTGAGCTCAGGAGTTCCAGACCAGCCTGAGCAA
>VBSM01000662.1:135103-160851 GCA_008086735.1 Cheirogaleus medius
ATGAGTAAGATGTGCAACGTACGGGGTATGGTCATGCTTGAGGCTCTGCCTCGAAGGGGGAGAGGGGCATGGGTAATATACATAACCATAATATTTGTACCCCCATAATATGCTGAAATAAAAAAAAAGAAAAAAAATAAAGACAGTGAAAAAAAAAGAATAAAAAAAGAAAAAAAAATTATCAAGGACCCTAATGACCTTATGTTTATATGAATTATATCTGTTGAAAGTTTCCATATTAGAAATTAAAACTGAGAAACACTTAAAATATTAATTAACTGACTTAACAATTATAAACCAATTACACATTAACATGAATAAATTATTTTTATGAAGAATGACTATCTTTCAAAACAAAAAAAGAAGGCTGGCATTGTTAATCTCCTTGTCTTACTGAATAGAAGAGAGCTGGATTTTCATATCTACTTCTATATGCAATATGTTGGTTCAGTTGAAGGTTATGAAAAAAATCTGGCCTCATCTCACATAGACATATAGTTGAGAAAGGAAGGAACATTTTAAGAGACTTTTCAAATAATTGTGGGCATTATTCTTTGATTCCATACCAAAAACTCTGCAAGGGGTAGTTTCTTAAGGATTAGTTGCAATGTAGAATCTGAAACCATATGAATAAACATTTCTTATTCTGTTACATTAAGACCCATTGGCCCTTCCTGTACTTTATATTTTTTTATTGTTTTGAGACAGAGTCTCACTCTGTTGCCCAGGCTAGAGTGCTGTGGTGTCAGCCCAGCTCACAGCAACTTAACTCCTGAGTTCAGGCCACCCTCCTGCCTCAGCCTCGAAAGTAGCTGAGACTACAGGCAGGCGCCACCATGCCCGGATGATTTTTTCTATATATTTTTAGTTGTCCAACTAATTTCTTTCTATTTTTAGTAGAGACAGGGTCTTGCTCTGGCTCAGGATGATCTCGAACTCCTGACCTCGAGCGATCCTCCCACCTTGGCTTCCCAGAGTGCTAGGATTACAGGTGTGAGCCACCACACCAACCTCTTTATTTCTTTATCCATCTGTGAGAAGAAGCAACAGGAATGATTTCCCCTTCTAGAAAATATGCTGTAATGTAACGATTTCTAGTCAAAAAAGCTTTTGAATTTGTATTAAATATTTTCTTCCGAAACATATATCACTGATAGATAAAATATATTTTTAAAAATGTTCATGCTGAGAAACAACATAAACTTTTTTATGGACCTGGAAGGAAACAGAAAGATGATAAAGTGAGCAGGGTAGACTTCAGATATGGAAGTGTACAGGGGGGGCTGAGAATTCAGCTCCTACAGGTAAAGAGGACCAAAAGCTCTTGAAAGAAGGGCTGGAGCAGAGTTCCCTCTCCCAGGAAAGCAAGTTGTAAAAATGTACCCACCTCCTATTTTAAAAAAGCTTTGTCCCAGGGATGGAATGAAGGGATAGAGATAGCTGAGCAACCAGGAACCAGGACCTTGACCACGGCACCAGCTGACTCAGTAACAGGATGCAATAGCCTGAATGGCTGAGACATAATAGCCCCACATGCCACTGCTGGACTCAGGACCCAGTGGTCTACGGAAAGACATCATAAAAGACAATTTGCTAACTCAACTCTAAGGAGAGTAAATAAATCACACTCAATTAGATGTGAATGACAGAATAACCTGAAAGGACCTAAAAATAAGTAGGTGTAAGATCTCAAAGAAATGAAGACGTAACAACCATAAAAAAAGAATAAAAACTTTTGAAATAAAAATAGGCAGGACTGAAACAAGTACAGGAAGATAGGAAAAAGAACCAGTTGAAAATCCTAGAAGTAGAAAAAAAACCTTAAAATAAAATACGTTAATAAAAACTGAATAAAAACTCAGTAGATAATATAAACTCTAGATTGAACACTATCAAAAAGAGAATTGTAGATTGGAAGAGTATACTGAGAAATCCACCCAAAATGCAATGCAGAGAAATAATGGGTTGAAAATATAAGAATAAATTTAAGAGATATAGAAAATAGATTGAGAAAATCCAATATTTTTCAAAAGTTTTGGTTGTTATTTTATGTATATTTAGAATATACATAAAATATAAATATATTTTATGAATATTTAGAATATCCTTAGAATATAAAGTTCTCCAGGTAATAGATAACTTTACACAGGCCCGCAGGCTGTATCCATGGAATTCATGACCCCATCATTGGTCTCAATAAATAATTACTCACAGGCAGATAAACATTGTGGTGAACATACTGTAATGGGAGTTCCAAAAGTCAAGAATACAGGGAATGTCAGAGAAGCAATATTTAGAGTTATAGGCTATGAATTTTCTAGAACTGAGGAAAATAGGTCCTCAGCCTGAAAGTTCAGAGTGCTGAGATTGAGAACAGTACTGTGTATTCTTTATCTTGATATATTACTTTTGTGTGAAACTTCAATAAGTTTTTCTAGTGAGCCCAATAAGGAATGAAGATCTATTAGCATAAAATTCTGATGTCCTATCTAAGGCCCTTTTTTGAAGAATGGTCATATTTTCAATCTTTCAGTGATCAAGCAGATAAGCTGTCTGTAATAGGAGATTTCACAACTTAGGCTGTAGTTCCCCAAATGCATTCTTGAGTTCCCTCAAAACTTTTAAGTGGGTGCTTGTTAACAGTTACCATGTTAGTTTGTTTTAGAACATATCAAACACCAAACTCTATAGATAAGATACTGTACTACCAGCTGTGCATTTGGAAGTGGAGATGATGATGAACAAGTCAGGAACTCAGGGAAAAGATCACTCCCTGCTGCCTGGTGTGATTAGATAAGTTTCATGAAGAGGATAATACGCGGGTGGGGCCTTGGAGAGCAGGTAGGACCTAGAGAACTGAAAAGGAGAAGGAAGGACATTTCAGAGGTGGGATGATGCAAGCAAGGGCATGAGGGGAAGAATTAACATCAGGATGTCATGGAAAAAGACATTCTTTTAACTGAAACAGAGAGCTCAGTGGAGGAAAATAACAGGAAATAATGGAGGAGTGAATAGGCTATAGAGACTCTTAAATGTGCAGCAGAAGAAAATGGACCTGTAGGCAAAATTTTGAGTAGAGGAGCAACTTGTGAAAAGTTGATTTTTAGGATGACTATTCTGGTACTCTGGTATGGGGTGAATGGGTGAATAGGAGAGGGGCTGAGGGCGGAGGATTCTAGGTACAGGGCCCAGTGTGAAGGCTATTGCTTTCATCCAGCCTAAGGACAAAAGGGTCTTGGGTAGGGACAGAAGGAATAGAGAATTATGATCTGAGAGATGTTAACAGAAAGAATCTACAATTCTGGGTGATCAGATATGGAGTGACATTGCTCCTCCCAGACAAAAAGGCCCCTATGCACAGCCTAGCAGCCCAAGGCAGAAAAACCTGGTTCAGTTACAACTTAAAAGAGGCAAGGGAAGGGACAAAGTGACCTTCTAGAATCTTAGGGGGAAGTTTCAGGGGTATATGTGTTAAGATAGGCCTCATCCTAGTCCTGCCTCCTTGAAGTTTTTCTTCCCTGTTGGTATCAACCTTCCCTCTTCCCAGTGAACAAGAGGAGACATGGAGAAATATGCAGGTTTCCAGCATTCTTCCTGCCAGAGTTCCTTCAGGCAAATACTGCTCTCTATTCTGAAATTGGCCTTTATACTCCTTTGGTATTGAAATTTATTTTTTTTTATTTTTTTATTTTTTTTTGAGACAGAGTCTCACTGTGTTGCCCGGGCTAGAGTGAGTGCTGTGGCGTCAGCCTAGCTCACAGCAACCTCAACTCCTGGGCTCAAGCGATCCTTCTGCCTCAGCCTCCCGAGTAGCTGGGACTACAGGCATGCGCCACCATGCCCGGCTCATTTTTTCTATATATTTTTAGTTGGCCAATTAATTGCTTTCTATTTAGTAGAGACGGGGGTCTCGCTCTTGCACAGGCTGGTTTCGAACTCCTGACCTTGAGCGATCCGCCCGCCTCAGCCTCCCAGAGAGCTAGGATTACAGGCGTGAGCCACCGCGCCCGGCCCCTGAAATTTATTTTATTGAAAAGTTTACATTCAAGAATAGTCATTTAAAAAATATTCTTATTTAGGAAAAGAAAATATAGTTTGGCAAAATTACAAAATCAAGAAATACTGAATATTGATGACAAGAAGTAACAGGAGCCTTGTGCACTGCTAGTGGGAGTATAAACAAGTGCGGCCCTTTTTGAGAGTGATCTCACAGTATTCAGTGTCTTGCTTTATTTGTGCCACAAGTACCTACTTTGCATGTGCTATGTGCTGTCACTGTTCTAGGTTATACAGCAGTGAACAAGAAAAACATTCCTGCCTTCATGGAGCTTACATCCTAATGAGGGAAATCCTACCACAAACAAATGAATGCAATGTCAGGTAGTGACAAGTGCTACGAAGAGAAATAAAGCAAAATACAGAGCGAGAGAATGATAGTGAGGGGACGTTACTTGAGATGGTGTGGTTAGTGACCGTCTCTCTGAGGAGGTAATATTTGAGCAACGTGAGGAAGTGAAACTTGTGAAGATTTAAGAAGAGAATAAGACTCTTTCAGGCGGAGGGAACAGCAAGTGAGGGCCTGGAGCAAGACTGAGTATGGAATGTTCTAGCAACCATTATAAACACAGTGTAGCTAGATCAGAGTGAGGGAGGGAGAAAGTCATAGGGAATGAGGTCAAGGGTCAGACAAAGGCCCAATCTGTAGGGCCCTCTACACCATGGGAATTGGTACATCTTGGAATTTATTCTGAGTGCACTTTGGGGAGATTTTGAGGGGAAGTTACACAATACGATTAACATCTTTAAAGTATCTCTCTAGCCACTAAGTGAAGAAATAACTGTATGAAAAGATATATTTAGAAGGTAGAGTTGTCAGGACTGGCCAATAAACTAGGTGTGGGTTTTGGAATGAGCATACATGTAACTCAGGACCATAACCCTGCAGTCCCACTCCCAGGTACACACCCCACATTAGCTCTGGCTTAAGCAAAGCTTCTTACACACCAGTCCCCCTTCAAAGCCCTTTACATGTATGAGCAATTTGTGCCAAGAAGTTCATTGTGGAATCGTATGTGGCAGCCGAGGGTGGGCAGCAACCAGCGTGTTCGGGAAATGGACGAGTGCAGTGTGGTGGAAGCAAGCAGTGGAGTACTGGGCAGTCAAAAGCAAGAAACAAGATGCATGTAGAGCAACGTGAATGAATCTTAAACACATGGGATTCATTTTAAAAAGAAAAAGAGAAAATAATATCTAGAACAATGCTATATATGTAAATTAATCACACTAAATATTCCTCAACTATAAGTACACACATATATATAGAAACACAGAGAAAACATTGTACAGTGGGTGCTTATGTGGAGGAGAGGAAAGCACTAGTGTGAAAGAAGGTAAAAAAGAATTAAGAAACTAGAGCTGGGACTTGCAAAGACGAATGATGACAGTCTGCCATGAGCAGCACTTTGAAACCCTGACAACCACAGGGAGACCAGAGAACAGATTTTGGAGTGAGATAGATTTCTATTCAAATCCCAGTTCTATCACCTCCGTTTCCACATATGTAAAAACAGGATAATAATAATCTTTCCTCAGAGGGCCTGGTGAGGATTAAACAAAATAATATCTGTGAAGCAGTGCCACACATTAAGGCACTCACTAAAAGTGAGCTGATGTCATTATTGTCGGCAACAGCAGCATTATCTCATCATCGTCATCATCACTGAGAACAATTTTCTAATCAAATGATGGCATATCTTGTCCAGAAGTTATGTTGTAATAGGTGTCGAAAAATTGCTTAAGTAACAAATGATGATTGCTAAATTTCTCTGCATAGTAAAAGAGTGAAGAACCAGAAATTCTGAGGGGAAAAATTCTGGATGGAGAAAAAGATCCAATTTGGGGATAATTCAGAGAAGAGCTCAAAATAAAGAAACGTTGTATGGGAGATTTTTCAAGTCAAATTCTGACTGTATGATATGAACGCTACCAGTGATTCCAGAGATTTCCAGGGAAGACAATACTGCTCATGAATTTTTGGTGTAGTCAGGTTTTTTTCTGGAATCCAGTAAAGGGCTGAGATCCGTGTTCTGGGTGATGAGAAGCCAGATAGAGTCTTGTGTAGTACTAAGAGGAGAGCAGACAATGGAATTGCGTTCTTATCATAGAGATGGAGGCCTGCAGAAGTCAGCTTTCTGGGGCAGGCTGTGGATGATGTGGGGAGCCCCATACTGGCCCTGAGATGAGGAGTCAGGCCGGGTGTGGGGAAGCACAGGCATGTTGTCCAGCCCGGGCACTGCTAAAGGCAGCAGTTGATCATCTCTCCTCTCAGTGCCTCGTTCTTCTCTCCCTCCCTCGCTCTCCTGGGCACCTTAGCAAATACCTCCCTAGTTGTAGGCCTGTATGATTCTCTCTCTAATCAAAACCTGCTCTCAAAACAGGACCTGAAGTGGTGAGCACAATTTAAATGACCATTCACATTTCCCTAACAGGCATTTGCACTTTTAACAGGGACTAGCCAGCACATTAAGCTAAAATACAGGAGAATTCTCAGAATGAAACTTTGGGCACCAGCAAGAGGGGACGATATTATCTTAATGAGAGTTGACATTGTCTGACAATTGATCTTCTTCCTGCCGGAGTTCCAAGGGAAAGAGGTGCCCTGGTTCTAAACCGCCACAGGTGAGGAGAGGATAGAGTCCAAGGAGACATACTATCAGGTTGGAAACTTCATTAAGTATTTACATGAAAATTCAGGTTCCCCATTGCTCAGGTGTGGTCACATGGCTCAGAGAGCACAAGAAGTAGAGCTGGAGGTCGGACCCGAGAAGGTCTGAGGGGCCGTTGCAGTGACTTCTGTGCTGCAGGTCAGGACTTCTGTGCCGCAGGTCAGGAGTTCTGGGACTGACATGTGGTTGAGGAGGGGTTGCAGGGACAGGTGGAACGAAGGAATAAAGGGACAAGGGAGTGGAGGAGCCACAGGGTGAGATCATCGGGGTGGGTAGGAAAGAATTTTCAAATTTCTGAGAATTTAGGGTTTCAAGAAGGGAGGAAAAAGGGGAAACACATTCCCCTTGGCTGGGGAACTGGACCCCAGGGCCATGCCAAAGTGGTTGGTGAGTCATGCCTTTCTGTCTCCTCGTTGTGGGAGGATGAGAGCCCTGGGTACAAGCTGCCCAACATTGACCTCACTAGGCCTCACGCCAATGTCTGTCATGGGGAGTGAGCAGAAAAAAGGGACTGGGTGGACCTTGAGGACAGGAGGATGTGTCTTCCTTAGTTGAGGCTTGCAGGGCTGGCTGGAAGGTGGGGAGGGGGTGGGATGGGGGTAGGATGTCAATGGGAGCCTGAAGGTGGCAGAGTCACCTGCTGGAGCCTGGCGCTCTATGGGGCTCTCGTGCTGCAGAGGGCATAAGCTGTTCCGGCCTTCACTGTGGGAGTCAGGGCTGGTCTCAGCTGTAAGGTGGCCATAGAGGTGGTAAATGGGACAGTGCCTGGCTCTTGGGATACCTGAGGGTTGACACATATTCAGTCTGTCTCCCCTTCTCTCCAGTCCACTGTTTTTAGGAGCTAGGAATGGGTGGGAGAAGCCGCAGTATCTCCTAGCACTCAGTGGTCAGCCACTGGCCACCTCTCTTTCTCTTCCCTATCCCATGCCAGCACATCTCCATCCTTCTGCAGCTGCTGTAGGCAGATCCATCATGTGGGCACTGACAGCCCTTCTGCTCCTGGGTGAGTCCTCAGTGAGGTGGCAGTGGCAGAAGGACTTTGGGTGGTGGAGAATTAGGTGGGGCAGGGCATGGGGCCGTTGGGGTGGGCATTCAATCCTCACATCCCAAGAGGTTCATTACCTATTTTTGAAGGGGTAAAGAAGAGGGGCTTTCTCAGAGCTGGGGAAACCAGGGGCAGAAGAAGAAAAACAGGCTTTGACAACATTCAGTCTTTTGCATGGTCAGGAGTCCCTGCCTTTCCTCTCATCTCCAACATTCTCTTCTCCCTTCTTGCTTGTTTTGCAGTTCCAAGCAGTGGGCAAGCTGGTGAGTCTTACACATTCCTCATCCCAATTTTCTACAACTTCTACTCCCATCCCCCTATGTGACTGGCTCGGGTAGACTCCCCACTTCTTGGCTGTTCCAGGATGGTGTTTCTTTCCACCCTTCACCAATCCCTGTAGCTAACTTTGCTTGTATACACTTAGAAATGGGTGCTGACTGATGGACTGGTAGTTTATAGCCTCAAAAATGTGGTCCCTCCTCCTGTGGAGATGGATTAGTACCTGGGCTGGGTCCTGGAAACTGGGGTTTTCTAAGATTTCCCAACTTCAGACCACATCTTTGAGCATCTCACCTTGATTCTCTTTCTACTTTGCCCCCTACTATATATCCCCAGCTACTCTGGAGAAGCCCATATTGTCTCTACACCCACCTTGGACCACAATCTTCAAGGGGGAACGGGTAACCTTGAGGTGTGATGGATATCACCCTCTGCTCCTGGAGCTCCGGCCCATCAACACTCTCTGGTATTTGGGCCACCTACTCTTGCCTTCTCATAAGAAGAGCATCGAGGTGCAGACTCCAGGTGTGTATCGATGCCAGACCCGGGGAGCACCCGTCAGTGACCCCATCCACCTCTCCGTATCCAATGGTGAGTGGTCTGAGCATGGGGGGAGGAGGAACATGTGTCTCCCCTGGTGATACTGGGTCACTCCCAAGGGGCAGGAAACAAGAGCCACAGTGGCACCTATCTTGAGTCTCTGGAGTAGGCATGGCACTATGTGAGAGATGTAGTAAGGCAGCCTAGCCCCAAAGTGCCCACCTCACCCTCCTGCCACCGTGTGAGGCAAATGAACATTTCTGTTTGTTTCTGAGACCAGCTTAGAAGAGCAGAGGCTCTGAGGACCTGGGATGATACAGGACAGGGAACTTTGGGGAGTGGGGAGGGGTGAGCAGGAAAGAGCAGAGGAAAGCAGGAAAAGGGAGTGTCTCTAAGCAGGCTGAGCACAGTTGAAGGAATTACTCTTTTTTTTTTTTTTTTTGAAACAGAGTCTCACTCTGTTCCCCAGGCTAGAGTGCCGTGGCATCAGCCTAGCTCACAGCAACCTCAAACTCCTGGGCTCAAGCAATTCATCTGTCTCAGCCTCCCAAGTAGCTGGGACTACAGGCATGTGCCACCATGTCTGGCTAATTTTTTCTATATATTTTTAGTTGGCCAATTAATTTCTTTCTATTTTTTAGTAGAGATGGAGTCTCACTCTTGCTCAGGCTGGTTTCGGACTCCTGACCTTGAGCAATCCACCCGCCTAGGCCTCCCAAAGTGCTAGGATTACAGGCGTGAGCCACCGCACCCGGCCTAAAGGAATTACTCTTGATTGAACAGTATGATGCATCGCTGTGCCTCAGTGTCCACATCAGTAAAGTAGGGACAATAAAAGCATCTAGCTCTTTGGCTGTTGTGAGAATTAAAAATGAATTATGACATGTTGCTAAAGAAAAAAAACAGCAATTGAATAGAGCACTTGATCAAAATTTTATTACAGACATGTATACATAAGAGTCAATTGAGAAACTGACTCTCCAGAGATATTTGAAGGGTTTTTAAACAGGATTAAAAAAATAACAATAATTTGTTCATCAAAGTACAGGATTGGCTACTTCATAGGGGATATTATATAATCTTGGCCTGGTGGGCCACAATTTGTATTCAGAATTTAAAGGACATCACTCAGTGTTCAGATTAGCATTTACATACACTTCATATTTGTACTCTATAGTTTCTTGTTTGGAAATTGTTAGCGAGAGCAATAATATACTGACTATGATAAACAGTGGTTACTTCTTACAGACTGGGAGTGGGTACAGCTTGTGGCTAATACTTGCAGAATTCTTTCTCAATGTACACCACCTAAAATGACATCTAGTATGTGCTAGGGCTGTGTGAACATTAGCTGTGATGATCATGGTGATTGAGTAAATCCAGGGTGCTGTGGGAAATACCTATGGCTGTCCTAGGTTGTCAGATAGGTTTTTTGGAGGAGATAAGGTCTAAGCCTAGACAGGCAGGACAAGTAGGCCTCAGCTTAAACAGGTGAAGGAGGGGCTTTTTGGCTGAGAATACAGGTACAAAGGTCTTGGGCTCAGAGAAGGGCCAGTTCTCTCAGCAGTTCAGCATGGCTGGAACTTAGTCTGTGTTAGGAGTGAAAGGTGGGTAGGGCAAAGAGATGAGGCAGGGGAGAATACTGACATGGTGCTGGAGAGGTAAGCAGGGTCAGGAAGGCCCTGCTGCTATCCTAATGAGTTTAAACTTGATTCTGATGGGCAATACTCCTTGAGACTGGAACTCTGTCTCAGGCATCTTTGCCTCCCTAGTGCTTAGTGAAAGACCAGCCTTCCTCCTTCCTCCCCAGTCACCTCTGAACGCATCTTGAGTGCCAACCGCCAGGGAAGGCCTGCCCACTCGAGAAAGGGGCTGGAGTTGGTGGGAGATGAGAAAGAGCAGCTAAGGGGGGAAAGCAGAGAGGCTGAGGACGGAACACCTCCAGGACTGGATTTTCTGTGGAGTCTAGCGTGTCTGTGGTGTCTGCCATAGACTGGCTGATCCTACAAGTGCCCTATGCTGCGGTGTTCGAGGGCGAACCTCTGATCATGCGCTGCCGCGGTTGGTACGACAAGGTGGTCTACAAGCTTCACTACTACCACGACGACCAGGCCGTGCGCTACTTCCACTCCAGCGCCAACTACACGGTGTTGCAGGCGCGCGCCAGCGACAGCGGACGCTACCAGTGCTCCGGCACCATGCGCATCCCGGTGGAGAGCGCGCCCATGTTTTCCTCCAAGGTGGCTGTGACCGTGAAAGGTGGGAGAGACCTGGGGCCCGGGAGGGAGGGAAATGAGCCCTGGGAAATTCTAGGATAGGAATCAGGCGGGGAAAGGGGGGAAGTTTAAATAGCTGCCACTTGGCGGATTTCTCTGCTAGACCTTGGGCGCTGTCCTCTCCTCCGCAGTGGAGTGCTTGACCTGCTGCAGCCTGCTAGGAGGTTGGTGCCCATTCCTCCCGACGCACACCCTGGCTTCTTACTCCGGCTGGGGGCCGCATACTTAGGGGGCAGCTCGGGCCCCAGCCCCAGCCAGGAGGGCGGCGGCCGTTGTAGGGGGCGCTGTGGGGTTGAGACGAGGGAGCTGCTCCCTATCGTCCCGTGAAGCAGGCTCTGCGTACCCTCCTCTAGCCTGGAGAACTCGAGCTGGGTGTCAGTCGGGATGAGATAGGAAGCATCTGGCCTGATCCCACCTCCCCTCAAGCTTTTGCCGTCCCTCCTGGACTCGGTCCCCGCCGCACATTTCAGAATGCTTTCCTCCCTCCCTCCACGCGTACACACAGTCAGCTCCCACCCCGTCTTGGCCTCCGGGTCGGCGAGGAGCCCTAGCGGAAAATGAAAGGGAGAGAGGAATTGCAGGGCCAGAGACAAGCCGGCCTTGGTTCCTCCCCGCCCTCTCTGCAGAGCTGTTTCAGGCACCGGTGCTGAGGGTGATGGGTCCGGAGGGGACCCGCGGCGCGGCCCACGGCGGGGTGGTCCTGCGCTGCGAGACGCGCCTGCACCCGCAGAAGCGCGACACGCCGCTGCAGTTCGCCTTCTATAAGTACAGTCGCGCCGTGCGCCGCTTCGACTGGGGCGCCGAGTACACCGTCCCGGAGCCCGAGGTCGAAGAGCTCGAATCGTATTGGTGCGAGGCGGCTACTGCCACCCGCAGTGTCCGCAAACGCAGCCCGTGGCTGCAGCTTCCGGGGCGCGGTGAGTGACAGCACGCCCTCCCGGGATGCTCACCCCGGGGAGCAATGCTGCCTCACCTCTCTGCACCCACGAGTCTCCCCCATCTTACCCTCTCCTGCCCCGCCCCCGCCTTTCCCATCTCCCCATCCCCGCCCTTCCCACCCCCATTCCGGCCGCGCTCACTCCCCCCCGCAGCCCCACGACTCTCCCCCACCCCGGCGCCAAGGGGCACCAACTCAGCGCGTCATGCGTTCACAGGCTCTCCCCTGGACCTGGCCGCCACCACCGCCCCGGCCCCGCGGGCAGCAGCCTTGGAGCCAGGCAATAAGCCGCTTTCCTTCAGAAAGCCTCCGGTGTCCAGATCGGTCCCTTCGGTCACCTCCGTCCCGAACACCACCTCCGCGGGCCTGCAGTTCCCGGCGGGCGGCGCCCCCACGGCTGGGCCACCAGCCTGCGCTCCGCCGATGATCTGGGAACAGTCGGCTAGAGCCCTGAAACCAGACGTGGACCTTCTGCTCCGAGAAATGCAGCTGCTCAAAGGCCTTCTGAGCCGGGTGGTCTTGGAATTAAAGGAGCCACAGGCTCTACCGGAGCTCAGGGGAACACCCGAGACCTCCACTTCCCACTTTGCCGTGAGCCCAGGAACCCCAGAGACCACTCCTATGGAAAGCTGAAAGGGCAGCTACCGTCTCGTTTTTAGGGTCATTCCTCCCTGGTCTCTCCGGTTTTCCCTCACGTGGAGACCTTTCAAAGCTATCTTTGTTTGCATCCCTTTGTTTTGCTGTGGTTTTTAAAGAAGAGCCCATGAAGTGTGGTGGCTGAGGATTTCGACCTCACACAGCAGTTTGTAACCACAAGCATTCTCTCAGATCTCTTCCTTCTCCTCATAGAATTCAGTGAGGAAGTAGAAACTTGTGATTTACTACTTTGCAGTTTACCTTTGGAAGGGAATTTAGTCATCCCTAGCTCTTCATATAAGCCTTGCCCAGCATGGGCAATTTTTCGCTATTTAAGTTCATTGAGGTAACTGAGCACTCTAGAACATTTTAGGGTCAAGTGTAATTATTATAATGAATTTACTGTCTGTTAATATTAAAAAGACTTTCAGTGCTATTACTAATGAGTTTATATCCTCAAATCCTGGGTTCCATTTATTTTTAGAAAAAGAAAGTTATTTGTGTGGGCTTCCCATTCCCAGGTGATAAGGGTCAGAGTTCTTAGACTCATCCAGAAGCACCCCAATGTAACTAGACAGACTGATGGGCTAGTAGCAGCAGGTGGGTTATGTTAACCTAAGCAGTCAATTAGACAAGTGATGATTTTTATTGAAAAATCTCTGAGTATAGTTACAGACAAATCCTCAAAGTTGAATTCTCATTTTTAGCAGCTTTTTTTCTTCCTGAACCATTCCAACACTAACATACTTAGATACACACATGCACAGATCCATATCCCATCTTGCATGGTGACTTTACTGTCACCTAAAGGAAGAAAAGATGTGGTGGTGCGCACTTGTAGTCCCAGCTATTCAGGAGGCTGAGGTAGGAGGATCACTTGAGCCCAGGAGTTTGAAGTTGCTGTGAGCTAGGATGACACCACTGCACTCTACCCTGGGCAATAGAAAGAGAGACCCTGTCTCAAAACAAAACAAAACAAAACAAAACAAAAACCAACCAAACAAAAAAAAATTATACTAGCCTGTTGGATTGAATATATGGGATGGATATTTGGAAGCCTTCCTGACATGAGGGCATCAGTATGTCCTACTTATTTTCTAATTTAAAATTAGAAAAGAATCAAATAAACTTATCTCAATGACCCTTGCTTGACCCTGAGAAGGTATGCTCAGGTCCCTATAATCCAGTACTTGGGTCCTGGTGTACAAAGGTCTTTGTGGCTCTGTTTTCCAGCTTTGTAATGTAGGCTCATCTCACTGAAAATTCTCCCAGGCCACCTTCCCTGGCTAACTGCACTGTATTCCCATGCCCAGGCTCTTTCCCTCTTCTAATTCTGTTCCCCTGAGGTTTCTGCCATCCCTGATCTATTATAGATAGGAAGTGACCAGCATTCGAGCTGAGAGTCTTAGTAATCAAAGAATCTCAGTTCACTCAAAAAATCAGTTGGTCATTTTATGAAGAGTGCAAAAAAGTGAAATAGCCCCTCAAAAGAGAGCTAGTAGGGTATTATCTCCTTCATTCACACCTTGTTAGCAGCCACAACATCCTTGTTCCTGTCTTGCCATCCACCCCCATTTAGAACTAGGGAAGTTGGGGGTGGGGAAGAACTTTTTGGTTAGAATGAAAATCATTCACGACTCAACTTTACCGAATGCAGGGAGGGGAACAGACTTTCATGCCCTATAGACTCCATTGTCTTTGAGTGATCCAGCTCCCATAGAGGAGGGTCGGATCAAGATCATCCCCTATGAGATCTGTTAATGATCTCCCAAGAAGACCTGCACTAAGGAAATATCAGCTTCATCTTCATCCAGCTTTGATTTGAGCTTCCTACATGCATTTAGGGAAACAGAAGACTAGCTAGCCCAGGCTGCCCAAGGGGAATCTTAGAACTCATTCCCAAGCAGCAGGGATGGCAGCAAAATGCTGGAGAAACCTGAGGAAGAAGTTGTTTCTCTCTGGCCTTCTGATCAGTTCTGTCTCAGACTTGGGCCTCAGATCCTAAACCTGCTGCTGTCTATGCCATATGCCAGACAAGGAACACAAATGTCCTCTATCGAAGAGCAGAAAGGATCCTGTCAAGTTCCCTAGGGAACTTATTTTTTCATTCTGTCTTATTCTTTCATTCTGCCCTTCCTGACTCTCGGTTTCTTATTTTTATTTTACTTTGCGGAACTCTTTAGGTTCTACACTTAAATGACTTCCCCCCCCCCAAAAGATTAAATCAAATCCTCTAGGTTAGAGTCCAAACTCCCTAGCAAAGCATATAGGGCCCACTCATCCTGTACTAAAGCCACACTGACCACTTGCCCTCACCCCACACCACCCTCTTTTATACCTCTGTGGCTTTGCAGATGCTTTGCCTCAGCTTCTATTGGAGGGCTGTACAGGCCTTCTGAGTCCAAGCTTCCTCATCTGCAAAATGAGGAAAATAATAACCTAGTATTTTAACGGGGGAGACAAATAGATCCTTTCATTATTAGAGGTTTTAAAACAAGGTGCTAAGGTGCTCAGAAGCACAGAGGAGGGACACTAAGCCCAACGTGGGAGTCCAGAAATCACTTGCTGGAGAGATGACATCTGCCAGTCCATATTGATGAACTATTAGTTTGTTTCTAAACTTTTGCAGTTTGAATTATGTTGCAATGAATAACTTTACCCCTATATCTTTAAGCACATATCTCAATATACCTGTAGGATAAACTCCTAGCAGTAGAATTGCTAGATCAAAGGATATGTCTTTTTTTATTCGAAAAGATAGTGCCAAATTATCTCTGGAAGAGATTGTTCCAATTTGTACTTCCACTAATTATGCACGTGAAACCTTGTCTTTCCTACCTTGGTCAAGAGAGGACATCATCATACTTTTATTTAATTAAACCCCCAAAACCTCTTGATTCTTTATCCATTGTTCAGTACTCCTAGTTGGATCCTGATAGCTTTACTATCCTTGTGTTGTGCAGCAGTAGTACAGTTCCTCCAGAGCCGGTGTCCCTATTTATAATGCTAACCCATCTGTCTCCTGAATTCCTTGCTACCTGGTCTGCAGTTAACTCAGAGAAATGCACTCCTGCCTCTAATCCCTTATTAAACACCTATTTTTTGCCCATTAGAACTCTTATTCCAAGCCAGATCATTCTAGTTCCTCACCACATTTCAACAGGTGCCATAGTAACACATATTGGTTTGTTCCCCAGTCCCCCCTATAAACGTACATCCCTGATACAGCTAACATCTGAGGCTAAAGAACTAGTACAGTACACTTCAGTCTTTTTCAGCTCAAAGGAGCCAACTCATTGCAGCGATGTGAGAGATGACCATCCTCTCATCTCTTAACAGTAAATATGCCCCTAGTGTACCATGTTAAGCCAGAATAGCCAACCTAATTAGTTTTGGACCTAGAGGTTGCAGAGTTGTATAGAGGTTAAAAATCCTGGCTCAAGAGTCAATAAACTTGGGTTCAAATATCACTTTTACTACTTACTAGCTGTGTAGCCTTGAGCAAGATACACTGTCTCTGAATTTGTTTCATCATCTGTAAGAATAATAATAGCATTTGCCCTACTGAATTGCTAGAAGGAGTAAATGAGATGATGCACGTAATTCACCTAATACATAAAAAGCAGTAAATTGTTATTATGACTATAATTCACTGAATCTAAAATGATATTGTAGGATGCACCAATAAAGAAAGCTCTAAGAAAAGAAAAACATGGCCAAGTAAGCACACAACATCTTTTAGACTTAATTATTGTAAAAGCAGAGTTTTAAAAATCATAGATCATTTTAACATATGTATAAGCAGGGAAGCATAAGTGAAATAAATTGGGTAAAGTGCTAAAACTTTTTTGCATTCAGAATCTGACTTTTCTGAGTCACTTTTCTACTCAGATTTATCGATGTCCATGTCTTCCTTCTCTTGTATCATCTTCTTTCCTATGAAGAGCATTGACGGTGCATGATTTCTTAAAAGAAGCCATTAAAAAACAAAGTTTAACAGCCATTGTTTCTAGACTTTTAAACTGGCTTTACAATTACCTGGAGCTAGCTTACTTTTGACTTTTGCTTCAGGAATGTTGCTAAACATGTGTGATTCACCACTCAGCCCAGCTCTCCCACAACCAACAGTTGTTTCACTCCTGTCTCTAGAAATTTCTTCCAAGCTGCTTGCACCATTCTATAAATATTGATGCAGGAGCTTTAATGTTCATGTTTATATAAGAAAAGAAAATTATGCAAGGCAGCAATCATAGGATGCATCATGATTTCAGAGATGTTAAAATATAGTTTTAAAAATGTTTTAAAATTAACAAAATACAAAATGCACCCTGAGCTCTAGGTAACAAATTTTAAAATGTCTAGAAAAAAAGAATTATGGTCTCATGCCTGCAATCCTAGCACTCTGGGAGGCTGAGGCCAGATGCTTGCTTGAGCCCAGGAGTGAGAGACCAGCCTGAGCAAGAGCAAGACCCCATCTCTACTAAAAATAGAAAAAATTAACCAGACATGGTGGCGGGCTTGTAGTCCCAGCTGCTTGAGAGACTGAGGCAGGAGGAGAGCTTGAGCCCAGGAGTCAGAGATTGCAGTGAGCTGTGATGACGCCACTGTGCTCTAGCTGGGGCGACAGAGTGAGACTCTGTCTCAAAAAAAAAAAAAATGCATTATGTATGGTCCTACATGTGGTCAGAGAATAAAAGTGGACATCTTTCAAGATGAATTGGAGGTCCTCAAAAATCTTAAGAGAAATTAAAGCCTGTTTTAGTTCAACTAAGAAACCATTTCTTGAGACCTTTATAGACTTCCCTTGCCCAAGAACAGCCCACTCTATCTTCGGACAGCTCTAGAAATTAGAAAGTTCTTTCTCAGGTGTGGTGGTTTGCACATGTAATCTCAGCTACTTCGGAGGCTGAGGTGGGAGGATCACTTGAGGCCAGGAGTTCAAGATCGGCCTAGATGACCCCATCTCTTAAAAAAAAAGCTCTTCCTTACATATCACCAGCACAATTACTTTGCTATAACTTCTACTTACTGTACCCCTGAGGTTACACAGAACAAATCCTCTTGACAGCTCTTCAAATATTTAAAGACAATGCATAGCTCATGCCTATGTTTTCTTAAAGATATATTCTTTTTTATTTTTTTCAATTTTTTTTTCCCCTCAGGGTTTTCAACTCTTCCTAATTTGGAATTTTTTCTCCATCTTGGATTTTCTGAGCATATCTCCAGTTGTTCTATATTTGGTTTAAAATGTAGGACTGGGCCGGGTGTGGTGGCTCACGCCTGTAATCCTAGCACTCTGGGAGGCCAAGGCGGGCGGATCGCTCAAGGTCAGGAGTTCAAAACCAGCCTGAGCAAGAGCGACCCTGTCTCTACTAAAAATAGAAAGAAATTAATTGGCCAACTAAAAATATATAGAAAAAATTAGCCGGGCACGGTGGCACATGCCTGTAGTCCCAGCTACTCAGGAGGCTGAGGCTGGAGGATCCCTTGAGCCCAGGAGTTGGAGTTTGCTGTGAGCTAGGCTGACGCCACGGCACTCTAGCCCAGGCAAGAGAGTGAGACTCTGTCTCAAAGAAAAATAAATAAATAAATAAAATAAAATGTAGGACCCACAACTGACTGCAGTTCCTCAGATAAGTGTGTCCAGGGAGCATAAGGCACACAGAATAAGCACACAGTAAGTCCTCGCTGGCCAGGCTCCAGGCAGAGCCATTCACATTGTGCCATGTGTTAGAGACACATCGGTCAGGGATCTTTTGTTTTGTCTTGTTAATTTTATAACCTCTTTTATTAGGAGTTCCAGAATTACAGATGGGATAAAAGATACAGTCCTCTTCCCTCCACACAAATGGAAAAAAATGTGACTACAGAGATGTCCTTGGTTCACTCAGTTCTCCCGTATCATCTCTACTGCTGAAAGAACTGCTAAAATAACAGCTGCCCGTTATGGACCAGCACCCTGGGTCAAGGTCCTTCATTCACCGAATGAACACGTCCTAAGAACCAAATTGACAGCAGTTCTCTACGTACTAGACAGGTGGGGGATGCAGGGATGCACCGCGCCATCTCCTTCTGAGCAGATAATTCCCACGCTGATGTGGGGTGAGGCAGGCAATGGCAGAACTCAACTCATGGCACCCTCGGAACATGAGGAGAGCACTTACTCCTCACCTGAGGAGTGTTTGTATGTGTGTGTGTGTGAGAGAGAGAGAGAGAGAGAGAGAGGGAGAGGGAGAGGGTCTGGTCAGGACAGACTTCTCTGGTCAAGAGGGGAGGTGTGTGCAGTAGACCCTTTGCTTATCCACACTTTACACAAGACAGTGCTGAGAACAGACAGCTCAACACAGGAGGAGCCAGCTTTCCATTCTTGGTCTTTGGGACTCCAAACCACCTTGAGTCTGATCAACTCCACAACTGTGTGGCAGCCATTAAAAACACTTCCTCTGGCTGTTTGCCTCCAAATTCTTATTATCTGTTAAACAGAGTGAGGCTGATGGAGACAGAATTTGGGGATGGGGGTGGACTGCAAAAGTCTCTTTCACATGGTAAAGTGCCTCCCCCAGGGGAGCCCTAGAAGTCAAAGTCCTGCTCAGCTGTAAGCTCTGAGGTGAGCCTTTCACACCAAGGGGACTGCAGGGCAGGTCCTCAGATAGCAGACACACAATGCCTTAAGACCTTTCAAGGTGGCTCTGTCCTGCGTTTCACTATTTGGACATGGTGTTGGAACAGTGCTATCCCATCATGGGACAATATCTGCATCTTGGCAAGGGGAACTTAAGCAAAGTCTGTCATGGAAAGTGTGTGAGTGGAGGGGACAGCGGCCTGGCTTTGGAGTCAGACAGAACCAGGGTGATTCCCAGATGCAGCCTTTTCAGCATCAGTGACCTAACCTCTTTCACTTTGGGTCCTTGTCTGTAGTTGAAGGGTTTGACACTTATGTCTCTATGTCTTTGGGAAATAAAACCAAACATGAGCAGCACACAGTAAGTCCTTGCTAGCCAGGCTCCAGGAAGAGCCATTCACATTGTGCCATGTGTTAGAGACACATCAGTGTGGAGGCAAGCATGCCAGGGTCACAGAAAACCTTGTTCTCAGATTATATTTCCCATTCATTGGTCCACTTGGGGAATTAGAACGAATCTCCATCATGCATTCTTCAGTAAAATATTTAACCCAGTTAAATGTGCCTTTTCAATCAGGTATTTCCTAGGTAAAATGGAAATGGCTCTCCTTAACCTTAGGGCTAAAGGTAAGCAGGCATCAGGCAGAGGAGGAGGGAGAAGTGCAAGCCAGAAAGAAGGCACAGCAGGTGTGAGGTTGTAGACATCAGAGAGAGAGCGAAAGAGGGCATGGGTGGGCCATCTGATGAACAGAAAGAAGTTTAGATGGTCTGGAACATTGAGTGTGGGGTGCAGTAACAGGAGGTATCTGCTACAGGTGACACATTTTGGGGTAGGCTGGGCCGGATGTGCCTAATCCAGGGAGCTGGATATTATCCTAAGGACAGCAGGCATCCCCTGCAGAATTTGAGCAGGGCTGACACAAGGAGTTATGAAAGGTCCCTCAGGCACTGGGACAGAGGAAGCATGGGAAGAGGACAAGGCTGGCAGCAGCTTGCAACATGCTGAGTATTAGTGGCTTTCAGACTTAAGCATTTGAAACATGAGTGACTCTGGGGAGCTGACCTAACCTCTCTGTGCTTAAGAAGCCTCATCTGTAATAGAAGAATGATAATAATTAGGAATAATGACTAATTTGTTGCATTCATTTAGCATAGGAGAATGTTCTTTTTTTATATAGCAGAGTGGTGTTTTCTTGTGAGGTCCTCCCAGGTAAAATGGCATTCTACTTTACCAGCTATTGGCTTGATTTTACATATCTGCTTTTGGCATTTTAACTGTTGGGCAGGGGTACTGCCGATGCTAAAAAAAAAATTAGGTAAATAAATAAATTCAAAGTAACAAGTATGTATTATCAACATGTGTGCAGTATAACAGTCCATCAGCCTGTCTCTCAAAGAAACCCTCCCATTTTCAAATATGCTAATCTTCCTCTTGTAGCCCATCTCTCCCTCCAGAGGGTGGGCTAGGGCTTTTGGGACCCTGGATCTCTAACATTCTTCTCTGTTAAGTCACCTCCACAACCCAGGGATTTGCCTGGGGCCCTTTGAGTGCAATCTGCCTTTGGGGTGTCAGTTGGCTCAGGATGTCTGTAGTTTTGGAGAGAGGACTGAGCCGGATATGTGGATCTGGAAATGATAGGTGAATGGCTCCCTAGCAGGGAGGTGCTGAAGCCACAGACACCTGGATTTGAATCAAGCCTCCACCATTTATTTCTTGGGTGACTTTGGGCAGGTTACTTAACCTCTCTCTGGCTCTGTTACCTCACTTGTAAAATGAGGAGGATGATAATATTCTAGGATAGCTATTCATTTTTGCTTCCTTCATTTAGACCACAAAAATAGTAACTTTCGAAAATTGTAAAATGGTGTTCACGGGTCAGACACTTCCAGGGAAAAAAGAGAATCTCTCTACTTATTTGTGTATCTGCTTGGACAGGCAGGAAAGATGCCTTGCTTATTTTGACCTTGTTGACAATGAGGAACTTCACCTGATTCCTGAAGTAAGCCATGGCAAATAAATCTCTGCATGTTTTCCTGTTCTGGAAAAGGGCTGACCACAAAGGACCACTCTTCTTCATGTGACTTAGATAAGGGTTGCTGTCTGGCCACTCTGCGCCAGGACTCCCATGAGACTCCCGGATGACCGACCCGTCCACTCCTTGTTCTTTGTCTCATGAACAATTCATCACTTAGATGGGAAGTTTGTCCTCCTGAAAGTAGCTAGCCACAGAGATAAACAATTCCCTGTTCTGCTGACTGAGACTTCCCCTGGTTACAAAAGCACCCTCCTCCGCAAACCTCCCCACTAACACTTGTTTACTCCTCCCTGTGAAAGTAAAGGCAAAAGCACCCCGCCCAGACACTCTCATCTCCAGACAGGGGCGCCCTCCCCAGGGCAGCAGCCTGAACATTTCCCATTTCCTGACTTGTTTGCTTTCTGTCTTTCCAGTGGGCACGTATCGCCGACGCACAATTAGTACATAAACTAATCCGCGGAGCTGGTGCCACTTCTCCCGTGGGCACTGTCTGCCAAACTCCCAGCCAACCACAGAGAGGTCGGCCTCCTCTAATCCCTCCAGCCAGCGCCCAGCGCCTCGCCTGTGAGTTCGCCTCCGCCGCCCGGAATTTCTTCCATGGTCTCAGGAAAAATTCGTCGCGTCCAGGAACCACGCTCCCGGGAGGGCCGGCCTCAGCGCCTTCCCTCCACGGAGCCAAGCCGGGCGGCGACCGTCGCCACCACCCACCCGGCCGCCCAAGCAGGGAAACCCACGCCCCTCTCCCTCCCGCGTGCACTGCGCCCGCGGCAGCCAATGGAAAGTCCAGTTTCTCTCAGGTTTCCCCATCCCGGGTTTTATTTTTATTTTTTACAATTAAGCATTACTACTTGTGACAGGATGTCGAAGGTGATATTTTAAGATACAATAGACACGAAATTCTGAAGCTAGATCATCATATGCAGAACCTGCAAAGGAAATGGTTGAGGATCTGTTCCTTGACTTTTGCACTCTGAAATCACACCAAGGAGATAAAAAGGGGCCAGGATGTGAAAAGAAGAGGATTTTTGAAGAGATTTCTTTGCCATGATTCTCTCTCATCATGGGGAGATGTGGGGAGCTTACACCTCCTCCTCAAGCCTGATGAGGGAGATGCCTATCGAGTCACCCGGGGAGGTCTGAAATGTGCTCCATGCATTTAGGAGATACATGGAACTGGGCCGGACTTAAGCCTGAGAAAGCTAAAGTGAGCTATGGTTGTAGGATAGAAGAGCCTGTTCTGGGATTAGCCTACACTACAGAAGATCCTGAAGCCATGTGTATAAGTATTTCAATAGTCCATGAAAAATAGAGAGCTGGCATGGAATTGTCTTGGTTCTTGTACAATAAGGCCACCAGGAGGGGAAGACAAAGGCCCCCCAAAGCTGGAGTTACATCTGGATTCCTAGGGGCTGAGGAAACAGGTGCACCTGAAGAAAAGGTGCATCTGCCTTGAGCACGGTACCAAAAGAGAGCAGTTCCCAGAAGTAAACATCTCCAAAGAGTCCACAAATGTGCTCATGGGTGAAAGAGTTGGCTTTTAGCCATCGGTCAAGTTCAGAGAGTAGGAAGGTGTCCAACGGAACTTTCTGTTCCCTTACTTCTCATCTCTCTCTTCCCTCTTCTCTCCTGTTAGGTCTGTCTGGATGTTCCCTGGTCCCCCGGTTCCAGTGTCAAGAATGAGTACTGGTACCGAGTCGAGCCGATGGTGGAGTGATCACAAACACAGAGCAGTTTTATACAAACTGTTGATTACATTAAAGAAATAATGAAAATAACGAAGGAAGCTACACAAAGTGAAAATACATTCCAGAAAGAATGGAACACATCCATCTCCAGGAGTGGAGAAAGACCCCAAAGTCTGAGCACACGCTGCTTTTCATAAGCTCACTAGTTTGTCCCCCCTTTCTTCTGGCAGGATTGGTTGTCGTTTCCCACCTTTTGGGGTGATTGTCAGGTTGGGGTTACATAACAGGTTGGTCATGTAACAGTTTCTCTTTCTGCGCATGTGTCTTCCCCAGAAATTCCTCACGAAGCTCCACCCATGCCATGCTGATTAGATAACAATGAGCTCTAGGTCAGTTAGAGGTTACTAGGAACTTTTTACCATGTGTGTTCACACCAGGGAATAGTTCTTAGCTGTAATTTGGTTCCTAGCTACAATTTGGTTCCTGCTCTCTGCCCTTAGCTACTTCCTTGCCACCTGCTTACCCTTCACCAGACCTAACACTCCTACTTTGGCTTAGGTGAGAAGCAAAGGAAACAGATGCTAATGAGAGGAGGAAAAGATGTTGGGGAGAGGGAGAGTGCCAATCATGCTCCTTCCCAAGTCAAGACCTTACCTGGGGAAGTAAGAAGACAAAGACTTACCTTTGAGTAAAGTTGGAGGTCTGACTAACATCTAGCACTGGCATTCTAATTTGTAAATTGAAGTATGCTTGTGGCCTAAGGTCATTTTATAACTTTCCATTATCAAGAGAAGCAGGAAAAGCAGGGATCTTTGCAAACTTTAATGTATACATGAATCACCCACTGCTCTTCTGCAAATGCAGATTGTGATTCTTTGGGTCTGGGGTGGGGTCTGCATTTCTGACAAGGTCCCAGTTGATGCTAATGTTGATGGTTCTTTGGCCACATTTTGAGTAGCAAGGTGCCATGAGCAGGGGGAGATTACCCTACTGAATAAATTTTAAATGGATTTTGAAAGATAAAAAGGCTGCATTTTGATGATGCCATGAATTGTGCTTTCAACATACAAGTCACCTACTTTAATTTTTTAAACATAGCATTAATAATGAATATAGTCTTTATTTGAAAAAAAGTCATATTGTACAAAAAATGTTCAAGCTGCTTTCAGTTGCTACCTTCCCACCCATTCCATCAGTGGGTTACAGACATAACCACTATTTAACAATTTGGCGTGCATTCTTCTAGGCCTTCTATAAAAAAGATCTTTCTAAGTGTATTATTATATTGATTATGATTCCATTTCAGAGAACAGAATTCACTCTAGCTATATTAAATAGGAAGGGATTTATTACATAGTATTTAATAGCTTATAGAATGGTTGGGAGGGATGAAGCGACAGACTCTAATTTGAGTTTTCAGCAAAGTCTCCCAATATCAGTTCACCAAGAGAGTTTCTGCCTCTTCCAAAATCAGAAAATCACCAGTCTAGGTTCACAAACCATAATTAGGAAACAACCATGATGGAAAGTTGCTGCTATTGCTGGGGTATCAGGACCATATCTGTTTGCTATGGTCTAAGAAATGGCTGAGCTGGGCCCTGACTTAAGCACCACAAAGCTACAGCCTGGACACTAAGTTTGTCCTATTGCTGCTACAAAAAAAACCAAATGCTTCGTCAACCAGGTTTCCAGAAACAACATAGCTGCAGAAATATAGCCTCTGCTTCACTTTCACCTTCCATGTGCTGTTCAGGGCTTCTGAGTGGCCAGACCTAAGTTATATCCAGCACCTAGCTGCGAGGAGTCTCAGTCCCTTTTACTTTTCCAGGCTCTGCAGTTCAGAAAGGCACCTGAGAAGGCATTGAATGGATGTTTACACCACCTCCACAGACAGTAAAGTGGTAAGTCTTAGATTTTTACTGTTGGAAAAGACTTAGATATTAAATCCAACTTGTTAATTTTAAAGAGAAAGAAATTCAGATCCATAAAGGCTAAATGACTTGTTAGCGATGGAGTAGAAATAGAACTCAGTCTTTTTTTACATGGAGTTCAGTGTAGCCTAAGGAGAGATCTTCTTCTCTAGGAGTCAGGTAATACTGTCCAGCCTCACTGAGCTTACTACCTGTAAACACACCCAAGAGATCATTTTCATCTAAGGTAGACCTCTTTGCTCCCCAGTTTATAGGGGAGTTTGTTTTGGGGACCAAAATGCAGGACTTTATATTTATCTCTTTTGAATTATGTCTTTGTTAATTTAATAAGACAATTTTGGATCCCAATGCAGTCCCTGCCAGCTTGTAACATGTACATTTAGGTAAGCATGTCTTTGTGTCCTAATCCAAATCATTAAAAAAAAAGTTAAATAAAACAGATTTTAAAGAAAGAAATTTGGAAGGGCTCTATCTCACTAGAAATCTATTTCTTGGCTGCTATTGATCTGTCATACCCTTTTGGCACAATTGTTTAACCAGTTACCAACCTACTTGACTGTGCTAATATCTAGCTCTTAATTCTCTCCCTTGTCCACAAGGAGGTCTGCCCCAAAGCCTAGGGGAATACACAGGTACACAGACAGGCATTTCCCTAATCTGCCTGTCTAGTCACCCTGTCAACAAAAGAACAAACTATCAGGGCAAGACCATTCTTGGTAAGTTCATGCTTATACCTAGTGGACATTGCCTCTTTTCATGAGCATTTACAAGTCATTCCTGTAGTCATCTGCTCTAGGAAATCATTTTGTTTGGGGAGCAACCTCATTGGTTTGATAGCCAGAAGGTACAGAAGCAGGTGGGGCACTTACCCATTTAGTAATCCCTTCGGCCCCAGTAAGGGATTTTGAGGTCCTCTGTGAAAGGGACATGTAGGAGCCCTCTTTCCCTTGACAGGGGCTGCAACTGTGTTTGGCCCCTGTAACAGTTGGTGTAGCCAATGTGACTGGGCACATGTTTTAGGACAGCTTGTGAAGTC
>VBSM01000662.1:169611-193810 GCA_008086735.1 Cheirogaleus medius
ACTTGCTCAAGGCTTCTTGGGAGTGGCTCCCGGTCATGGTCCTCAAAGTTGGATCAGACTAAATCTCTTTAAAATTATTTTACAGAGTTTGGCTTTTTTCCGTTGACACCAGTAAACATCAACAAGAAAAGGATTCATATCCCAATAAAAATTGGGCAAAACCAATAAGAGAAGAAATATAAATGGCTTTATGAGCACTGAAAAAAATGTTTTACTTCAAATGGATGAAATGATGCTGTACCAGTTGATGGGACCTTTATTTCAAATTCGAGTTCATTTGCTCCTGCTGCCCCTTTCCTGAGAGTCTCAATACTAAAAGCCTGAGAAACCCTGCATTTGCGGAAGTTTATCCTTTACCACCAAGTTTGAGGGGAGGGGGCGAGGAGAATGTGAGTGGAAAGGCCACTCAGAATGGGATTTAGCTCCGCCCTTCCCCAATAAGCCTATACTCCTGCGACCGCCGTGGTCCTCCCACGGAGGAGGCTGAGCAGCTGACTTGGGCGTGTCCCAGGGGAGGGAGGTTCTAGCCGCCGCCCTCTCGATGGTAGGGCCTGCGGCAGCCTAGTCTCTGGGCGCCGCCATGTTGGAGGCTCAGAACCTAAGTGGTGGCTGCGAGCGCCGCAGTCCTCGCGCAAGCGAGGCCGACTGCACCGTGCAGATGCTGGAAGTGAGTCCCGGGCTGTACCTGGGTGGGGCGGCGGCCGTCGCGAAGCCAGACCAGCTGAGGGCGGCGGGCATCTCAGCGGTGCTGACGGTGGACTCGGAGGAACCCAGCTTCAAGTTGGGGGCTGAGATCGAGGATCTATGGAGCCTCTTTGTGCCAGCGCTGGACAAACCCGAGACCGACCTGCTCAGCCATCTGGACCGGTGCGTGTCCTTCATCACACAGGCCCACGACAACGACCGTGCGGTGTTGGTGCACTGGTGAGTGGTCGGATCAGTGGGGAGAAGTGCCTCGCCTAGCATTCGGTCTGCCCTGGTCACCCCTTTCCTCCGAGGTCTCCAGGGGAGTCCGAGGGGGGCAGTCAAACAAGGAGAACCTCTTCCCGTTCCCTCCTGCTGGAGGCATGGGTCCGAGAGAGGGTAGGGAGTTGGAGGCGAGCCCTTGATGGCGTGTATGCTTTCATTCGTTCATGTTTTGGTTGGTTTATTCTGCAGCAAGAGTTGTTTCGGGAGTGGGAAGGGGTGTCATCAGATAAATGACAAAGTTCCGACACTCTAAGGAGTTTACAGCTCTCTGGGAGAAGCCAGACACCCACCCGATGATTGTAATACAGACTAGGATGCTAGGTGTTTACTAAGAGATTAACAAAGGTTTAAGGTTATTTAGACTTAAGAGGAAGAGCATATTATTTTTAAAGTTTTTGTTTGGGGTGAGGGGGTTGGTTGATGATAGGGGGAATTGGTTATAATCTAAAGGACACCTGGGCCATCCTTACCTAGGGGAGAAATGGGGTAGGTTGCTGCCAAGACAAAAAGAAAATTTTGGTGGGTATTTGGGACTCCCTAAGTAGTCCTTGGTTGAATTGGAGGGTAATAACAATAATTTGAATTTATTGAGCACTTACTGGTGTGCCAGCACTTGTTCTAAATTTTACACAAGAACAGAAGGTAGTGATAAAATCCAAAGAAGTCTGAGACCAGATCTCCAGGGCCTTGAATGCTAAGAGCAAAGGAGTTTGGATTAGTTCTGGAGTCTTTACAAATTTTTTAAAAACTACTGTAATTATTTTTGAATAGGTTATACATTCACAGGGTTCAAAATGCAAAAGGAACATGGAAATAAAGGAATAATTCTTTGTACATTGATAGTATTTCAGAGGCAATGGGTTTATTTGAGTAGAAGTAGAAATGCAATGAATCTGAATTTTACCATTAATAGGGGCTGGGTTTTTTTTTTTAATTGTTGCTATTTGCCATTTATCTCGAAGGTCTCTTTTTAAGTCATGCAGGACTTAGTCGAAGTGTTGCTATTGTGACTGCTTTTTTGATGAAGACTGACCTAGTTACCTTTGAAGAAGCCTATGGATATCTCAAGACTATCAAACCAGAGGCTAAGTGAGTTCTTTGTTAAAGTAATAATTCTGCTTTTGTGATGTGATTTTATTTAAAGAAATTGAACTTTATATTTCTTTGTCATTACAGGATGAATGAGGGGTTTGAGTGGCAACTGAAATTATACGAGGCAATGGATAATGAAGTGGATACCTCTAGTGCAATTTATAAGCAATATCGTTTACAAAAGGTTACAGAGAAGTATCCAGGTAAGTAATAATTGCTGGTATTTACTGGGGTCTTTTTAGAAGTTATTTACTCTAACACTGAACAGATTATCTCACTTCCAGCAATCTTGAGAAACTATTGGTTTGTAAATGGTAGGACTGGGATTTGAACTCAGGTAATCTGTGCCAAGAATCCAAGGACTGAATCACTATGCTTGTTACTGAAAATTGGGCATTTGTCCCTGAGGCTATGAGCTTTTTAAAAGGGATGGTCCTGATTAATCCCATCTTGAGACATCTCCTGTGGCACAAAGAACAAAGGCCACTCTCCTGCCCCTCCTGACCACTGGGACTTAGATTTAGTGTAAGGAAGTTTGGAAGAGACAGAAGATGTTTTTATCCTTTTTTCAGGCCATTTTCTCTGTTACATGCTCTTTTACATTATCCTGATTTCTCAACACTGGAATTTGATTTTTTTTTTTTTTTAATTTCTAAGGGTAGCATTTGTTGCCTCAATTTGGCATTGACTGAGTTTTGACTGAAGGTGCAGAGTTGATTTTGACAAATAAATACATTTTAATTATGTCATACAGAATTGCAGAATTTACCACAAGAACTTTTTGCTGTTGACCCAACCACCATTTCACAAGGATTGACAGATCAGGTTCTCTACAGATGTAGAAAGTGCAGGTAAAATATTTTGTATCCTCTGTAGAATTTTATCTTGTCTCAGTAGCTGAAAAGTACTTAAATGTTTCATTTTCTTAAATCTCTATGGGAAGGATTTAATTGAATTATATAGAAATTTCTAATTCAAATCTGTTTTTAAGAATAATAAATTCTTAAAAGTAATCAGATTGTAGGGGTTATTGCAAATTTCAGTGTCATAGTCAATGCTATATTATTTTGTCTATTTTTTTTCTCCCATTGGAAGTCATTAATGTTTTTGTTTGTTTGGGGGTTGCAGGCGATCCTTGTTTCGAAGATCTAGTATTTTGGATCATGAAGAAGGAAAAGGGATTCATGACTTTGTCCACAAGAGAATGAAGCCACATTCTGTGTATGACTTTTCATGTACATCTTATTTCATTGAGCCTGTACAGTGGATGGAATCCACTTTGTTGGGGGTGGTGGATGGACAGGTGAGAACACATTTTATTTTCTATAATTTTATTGTATTATCTATATTTTATTCCTTCTTTCATTTTAAAACAATATCTTAACTAGTGTTTTAGTCCATTTATTAACTCCTTTCTTTCTGAAGATTGTATCTTTCTAGTTTAGATAAGACTGTCAAATAAAGTATTTTTAAAAAATTAGCTGATCCAAAATAGTGAACTACTTTTGGTTGAGAGCCCTGATCTAAGTTAATAAGTAAGGCTATTGTTTATATTTTTTCAAATATAAGACTAACATTTTTAAATTAATTAGCATATTTATTTAACAGAATTTGAATAATCTTTAACAGAATTTGAACTTTGCAACAAGTAGGGTAAATCAAGGATTTAAAAATTAGAGTTAAAATTTCTTTCCTTTCTTTTTCTCTGTTAGCTTCATGTATCTCTCTCTTTTTTTTCCTGAGCTTTTAATTTAGTATGTTTGCTATGAGATTCTTTTTCATTTTCTGTTAAAAAATGCAGCTCTCGAGTAGGTAGGACTACAGGCCTGTGCCACCACACTCAGCTAATTTTTCCATTTTTTTTTGGAGAGCCTAGGTCTAGCTATGTTGCCCAGGCTGTTCTCAAACTCCTGGGCTCAAGGGATACTCCCACCTAAGCCTCCCAAAGTGCTAGGATTATAGGTGTGAGCCACCAGGCCCACATTCTTGACGGCATTATTTGTAACAGAGTTTTAAAGTTTGATGAAATTCAGTTTACCTATTTTTTTTACCTTTTGAAATTCAGTTTACCTATTTTTTTTACCTTTTGTGGATTGTGCTTTTGTCTTGCTGCTTTTATGTAACCTGGAAAACATACACATATAACCCAAGTTAAATTCATTTTTTTGAAAGATGCTAAATCACATTTGTGCAATACTTCTTATATACATATTTGAATTTTTCTATAGACTATATACCTAGAAGTGAAATTTCTGGCTTGAATAATGTATACATTTTAAATATTAGTAATATTCTAACCTGGCATTCAAAACGTCCATAATTTGCTTTTCACTAACTGAACACATTTCCTCATATCCTTAGCATGATAGATACCATAAAGCTGGTAAAGTTTTGTCAGTCTGTCAATCTGTGGGGTGAAAAATGTTAATCCTAAAATGTTTAATTTGAATTTTCATGACTACTAGAGGACCAACATCTTTATGTATTTATCAGCTATTTATAGTTAATTTTCTGTAAATTGCTTTCACATCTTGCCCATTTTTCTATGGGTTCTGTCTTTTTCTTATTGATATGTTGGAGCTCTTTATATATTCTAGATGTTCATGCTTTGTCTAAATATTGCAATTATTTTCTCTAGACTGTTGCCTATTTCAATTTTTCCATATATTTTGTCATATTAAAATATAAGATATTTATGTAATCAAATCTGTTCATTTTTTCATTTATGGTTTCTGAGTTTTATATCCAGACTTTCTGTAGCTCAAGATTAAAAATAAAAATCCCTACCTCATACTATGTACAAATTAAAGAGCTAACCATAAAAAATAATGCTATAACTACATTAGAAGAAAATGTAATTGACTTGTTAAGTATCTTTGGATTTATCTGCTTTACTGGAATATCTATTTGTTTTAAGTAGCCAGAAATCTGACTTATATGCTGTCAATATCAGTCACAGAACATGAGAATCCTAACATGCTTTTCTGTCCTTTAGCCGTGATGATTTTAGGTTGAAACCTTAAATTATAAACTGATTTAAAAGCCATTTGCATATGCCACATCCATTGAACCTTCCTTAATCTAATTTCAGACTTTACCTTTCTCCCCTTAACTGGAATTCATCTGTTCCTTCTCTAAACTCCCTGAATAAAACATGCCTCTTCTGCAATAATTATAGTGCACCATTCTATTACAGTAAATTTCCAATGTATTTTATCTCACTGATTAGATTATAAACCCCTTAAGGTAGGGATGTCTTAGCTGTTTGTTGTATTCTGTATTGCCAAGTTAATTATTTGTTTTGTAGAAAAGTGAATGAATTAAGTAACACATTTGCTTTATTTCAGCTTCTTTGTCCAAAATGCAGTGCCAAGTTGGGCTCCTTCAACTGGCATGGTGAACAGTGCTCTTGTGGTAGATGGATAACGCCTGCTTTTCAAATACATAAGAGTAGAGTGGATGAAATGAAAATGCTGCCAGCTTTGGGGTCCCAATCAGGAATGATATGAACTTGTGATATTTGATAGCCTGGGAAGAAACTTGCTGATATGTGCTACCCTTGCTTATTCATTCATGGCAGTTTTTAGGCCATCAACATTTCATATGAAAAGTGAGAAGATAAAATCACCTGATGTAACATGGAAACTGCTTTCTTAGTTTATTACATGATATAAGTAGAATACTTTATATGGCAAACAAAGCCTTTTAATCATGTTAATTTTATTGGATATTAAAATCTGTTATAAACCTGATATGTTCTTTTTTATATATTTTTAAAAGTTCTGATGTTTGGAATGTTATGTGATCTTAAGGTCTGGATGGACAAAATTATTTACAAAAATTATTTTTAGATACTATTATGTATTATATATTAATATAATTTATAATATATTTTATATAATTATATATTAATTATTATATATTATTATGTTTAGAAACTATTATGTTTAGATAAGTGTTCTTTTATTTCCAAGAATGTAAAGCAGATTTGTTTGGACATATTTTGTAATTTATTTCTTTTTCTCTCTTTTAAGGGGCATTAGTAAACCCATGTATGTCTAGATTTTTGTCTCGGAAACGTAAAGAAAAGGCCATTAGTAAAACACTGATTAAAATACGGTTTTCAGAGCCAGGCACTGTGGCTCATGCCTGTCATCCCAGCTATGCTAGGGGGAGGCTAAGGCAGGAGGATCACCTGAGGCCAGAAATTTGAGACCAACTTTGGGCAACATAGCAAGATCCCATCTCAAAAAAAAAAAATGTGGTTTTCACTATTATTGTTAAGGAATCCCAATTATCTACATTTTTAGAAAAGTGTGTTTAAGATATCTGTTTAAGTTAGGTGTGTTACTAATGAAATCAAATGTGGAGTTCTTATATGTCAGTTAATTTGTTAGCCCAATATGTCTGTTTATTGGAAAGGTTAATATGTCCAGATTAGCTTTTTAACCTGATGTCTAGAAACTAGAATTATTTATTATTAATAGTTATTATTGGACCTAATTAGGTATTTGAACATTTACATGAAATCTGAATTAGCTAATAAAGAGATACAGTCCATGTCCTTAAGACATTTTGTATATTTACACATGTGTGTCTATGTGTATAATAAACACAAAAATGTGAGTAATTTCAAAATACAAAAGAAATGTGAACAATGATCCTCTGTAAAAAAGCCTAGCTTAATTTTTGACAATGTATGGGAATGTTACGGATGATTTTTGAGAAAAATCTCAACATAGGACCCGGAGCCTTTAGCAACTTCCATATAATTATAATTCCTTCATTTCTGTCTTGGCTTTCACAAAATCACAATCACTTTTTTGCTTCATGCCATTATCCTCTAGAAAGCTTTTTAAAAACCCTATGAAATTGCTCCTTTTGTAGGTAAAAAGTAGTTGAATAGCTGCAGTATTATATGGCTCAAGTTAATGCCTTTCCATCATATACTGTAACATATAGCACAGAGAATTACATAGATTTTATTTGAATTTACAGTTGTCAACTCAGCCAGTATTTATTGAAAATGTATTATGTGCACAACTCTAGGTGATACAGTGAACAAGTCAGATAAAGCCCCTGCTTTCTTGCAATTTCTAGTTGGAAGAGATAGTACCTTTTTTGAAAGATAATTGGTATTTACCAGTGAGTAATGATGTGGGGAAACAACTTTTCCTTATGTAAATTTTGAAATTTTGCGAAACATCCACTAAGCAACATTTTCAGATTTAAAGTCCTTCAATGCTTTATTTTTTTGGGGTAGATATAATAGAAAATCTTTGTTCTTTTAAAAAAAATAGGTTCGTTTTTTAAACATTTCATGTAGGAATAGCAATTTAGGACATTTGGAATTATACATTTGTTGAAAAAAGCAATATTAGCCTTACTTCACTGGCAATGTGGAACAGTGAAAGCAAGTACTAACATAAAGTATGCTCTAATCTGGCTCTGCTAATCATTATCTTCCTGAAAGTGAGCAGGTCTTTTGAGAGCTGTGGGTCAGTTTTCTCCTTTACAAAGTGGGATTGATTAGAAATGTGCTGCCTTCCTGACAGAGTCATTTTAAAGATCATTTACATTAGCCTTCATTCCTTCTTATATGAAATTGAGATAACAGTTTCTATATCTGGGTTATTATGAGGATTTTTGTGATATGATGCAGGTAAAGAACTTAGAATAGTGCCTGGCTAGTATTCAACATTTTTCTGTAAAACAACTGCAATTTATTGAGCACATACCATATGCCAGTCACTATGCTAATCACTTAATGTGTATTATCTAATTTGAACTTCACAAAAACTCTGAGATAGATGCTATTCTCATTTTACAAGTGAAACTGAGGTTTAGAAAAATGAAGTCACTCCTTCAGAGTTACATTGCTAGCAGATGGTTAAGCCTAGATTAGAATCAAGATTGATTCCAAAAATCTGAGCTTTTAACCTCTATATTCTAATGTTTGGGTTCACTGCCCAGGGTGATATATGTCTTAAAGATATAGTGAAAATGTTGATCAGATTGTAAAATTTAATAGTACTGATGAAATGCAATTTTAACTATAGTGTACATTCACTAGTCAGGCTCCTCACCATTTGCAGAATTCTGACAAGAATACAAATTGAGGTCCACATGCTATTTGTCTTAACATTTAAAAGTTATAAATCAAGCTTCCTAACTTAAATAAAATGTTTTATTTTCTTATCTTGACAAATACAGCTTCATAATGATTTGGAAGGCCATCTGATTTTATGAAATTCTGTGACAAAACATGGCAAGGCAGGAGAGAGGTGGCCCCTGACCTACAAGCTGTTTCTTTTCCCTACCCCTTGATTTGTTCTGTCTCATGAGAAGCCTGGTGTGTGTGTGTGTGTGTGTGTGTAGAGAGAGAGAGAGACGTGTGTGTGCGCGTGTAGAGAGAGAAAGAGAGATTCCCTACTTAAATGTCTAAGCTCTGCCTTCTGTCTACACCCCTCGTTTATACCATTGCCTAATTTCACCCTTAAAATGTCAGAGTCTTGAGGAAGCCCTAGAAGCAGAAGCAGGCTTGAATCTGTATGGGCTATTTGGGTGTTAGAATCATGTCTGGAAGGGGGCATGTGTTCTAGTTGGGCGTATCACCTTGGCACCATGGTTTCTTACCCTTGGGGAGAGAGCCAGAGGTCAGAGTAAAGTCCTCCAACGTGTAGATCCAGGATAGAGGTTCCTCTTACCTAAATCAAAGAGTGGTATTGTCTCCACATGTGAAGTTCCCTCTCAAATTTTATTTCTATCCTGTGATTACATTTGGGGCCAAAAAAATTTTTATTTCTATTCCAGGGTTTAAGCTGACAATGAATGAGGAATAGATTGAAGAAAAAGGATTCAATAACATTCAACACTTACATTTTAAAAATATAAGAGGCCTTGTTTGTTAGAGATACATATTGAAGTATTTACAGGTGAAATAATAGATGACTGGGATTTGCTTTAAAATATTTCAGGAAAAAAAAAAGCAAAATGAAATATAGAAGTGTTTTGGAGGAAAAGGATAGATAAAACAAGAATGGCAAGTTGTCGAACCTGGGTGCTAGGAACAAGGGGATTCATTATATTGTCTCTTGTGTTTGTTTGAAAGTTTCCATATTAAACGTTTAATTTTAAGTGAAAAATCCTAAAGAATATGGAGATAAAATATTAGAATGACAGAATTCAGCAGGGTTTTTTGATTTAAGATTGTTGCACAAAAACCAATAAGTGTTACTATACCCCAATAATAACTGATAGGGAAAAAAGGATATGAAAAACAATATAAAACTATGAAGATAAAGTAAAGAAGGAAATTTTGATGACCTCAGGAGAGGGAAAGATTTCTATTTGTAAGATATAAATAGCAGAGATCATAAAATATTGTTAAATTTCACTATATTGAAATTGAAATCTAGAGGACAAAAAACCCATAAACAGAGATAAGTATCAGCGTGGAAGAAGGTATTTGCAACATATATACCGGGTAAATGAATAGAGTGGGCTGTCTCACGATGTATACATCATTGAGAGAAAGGAAATTCAACAGCAAATTTTATAATAGGTAAGAGTGTTGGCTGTTCACAGAAGGGGAAATATGATTTCATAAATGGAAAGAAGGCACCACTTTAATTGTCAGGGAAATGTAAATTGTAATCACACCTTTCACAGTTGTAAAACTTGTAAAAGTCTGATGATATCAAGTGTTGGTAAAAATGTGGAGCAAAGAACTCATCACTGCTAATGATGATGTAAATTGGTATAATTTGGCAAGTTGTAATATTCCTACTCTATCCTACTCTATGACCCAGCATACATGTTGCATGTAGACATTCTTGCATATATGCACAAGAAGACCCATACGAGGATATATTTTATGTAACAGTAAACAATTGAAACAACCCAAATGTCTATCATTAGGGAAATGGAAAAAAAAATTGTGATATATGTATTCAAGAAAATACCATATAACTGTTAAAACATGGATAGATTCTCAAAAAGTAAATGTCAAATGAGAAAAGTGATTTGGAGAACATTAGAGTATGATAAGTTTATGTAAACCTAAAAATGACACTAAATGTATCTATAAACATCTAAACATGGCAAAAGTAAAAATAAAAATGGACTAGAATGATTCCCATAAAATTCATTATGAAGTGGCCTATGTGAAAGGAGGAAATTGAAACAGGAGAGAAAGAAGAGTTCAACATTATCTGAAATGTTTAATTTCTTAATAAAACAACTTGAGACAAAAATGAAAAATGTTAATATTTGTTAATTCTTGGTGATAGGAACACACTATTTCATAATTACCTGCACTTTTTGAATAAAAAATAAAATCTTTTGAAAATTAAAAAAATGAAAATTGCTGAAGTTCAGTTGTGTTTTTCTTGAGAGACTAAACTGGTATACAGAACAGAAGACTCACTGATTTTATTTTATTAATAGTTTTTATGTCAATTTTTGGATTTGCAGTTGGGTGACAATAAAATTGTTACAAATTTCTCCTTAAATGGAAACAATAGTTATCTGGTAACAGAAGAAATCACATTTAATGTAAGGGGATTTCATGAGTTTTTTATTGCCTTGGGTCGCAGAGAGATTTTGCATTATGCAATCTGTAGTAATATCCAGCCATGAGGAGTTTGGAGGGTTCCGGTAAGTATTTCTGTTTGTTTAGTAACCATGGGAAAGATTCCACTTGGTCCTAGAGGGATACGTGTTCTTATGGCATTCACTGGTATAGTCACTGGCCGCTGAAATTTAAAAAGGATGAAAAAGAAATTCTATTAAGTAGCGTCCTTGAAACTTCCTAAAAAATCAAACTCAGTCCATGTTTTCAGTGTGAGTTCGTGATGTGTCTGAATTTCATTTAAATAAATCTGCATCTTAAATTTTAATAATAAAAAATTGGGAATTTAGATTATTGTAGGTTTTAGGGTAGGCTCGCTCGGACTTTTACTCAGTATTATGCTTTAAAAACTCGTCTTTGGGAGATAAGTTTGAACATGGGGAGTTTATGTTTTACATTTGCTTTATTTAAATTTGTTTAAATAAAAGTAGGTTTCTAGAATTATGATTTATATAATTTATATCATACTGTACCAGGAAAGCAGTTCTAGCGAATGTGGAAAAATAGTTGTGTTTTTCTTTCATACACTTGTGTATATGAAGAATTTTTACACCGACAGAGAATTATTCGTAGAAATTAAGCCAACTTACTCTATTAGTGTCTAATTTTGTTCTGAGATATCTAAACTGTGGTATTAAGAAGGATAATCAGGGAATAAGCCAGTATGTTCAGAAAATACTTTTATTTTTTATTTTTAATATTATCGATACATTTTGTTTAACCGAAGCGGTGTTCGTGTGTCTTTTCCCCCCACCCCCTTAAACAGCGGGACAAAAAGCGCTGGAAACTCCAAAAGGGAAATATTTACTCAGGGATCTATTTGAATTAGCTTAGTCGCTGACGTTCTCCGGCTTGCACAAGTCCCTCGTGCAGTAGGAGTAGTTTGTCTTTATTCGGCCACCGTCTCGTCAGCGTTACGGAGTGTTTTGTCCGCCTGCAGCCGCCGTCCCTGATTATTCACCGAGTTCCAGGGCAGGGGAACTTGCGTTATGGGGGAGCCGGCTTGTTTTGCCGGTACCATGGAGTCACCGTTTAGCTTTGGACTCTCTCACAAGCCGGATGAAGACTGGGGTGAGTGGGATCTCATAATGTACTGAGGTGGCTCGGGTTCGCGTCTAAGGGTTCTTCCTACTTCCGCCCATTTTCGATGACAGGTGTGGACGAACGCTTCCTGGGGAATGAGGCTACTCGTCACTCGGATCTGTCCTCCTGGAAGTCGCCGAACTGTTCGGCTTCTGTTCTGGGCGCAGCGAGAGTAAAATGTTGTCTAATTGGAATTACTATCGTTTTTTTCCCCCCACTGTTCCCCTTGGTGATCTTTTTGTGGGGCGAAAAGTGGACGTCGTTAAGAGTCTTAGGGTAGGAGGGCTGTGACCACCAGAAAGGCTACAGGCTATTTTCTGAGTGTGGGATATGGGCGGTGATCGTAGTAGAGTGCGTTTACGTGTGTGTGTTCGTTGTGTATGAGAGAATGTGGATGTGTCCAAAAATCCTCATCTCGCAGCTTCCACCTTAAACGGCTGATGTCCATTTTGGCAGAGAAGCAAAGAACCCAAGTACCTGACCTCCGGTCCATGATTACCTCGACCTTACTCTTACAAACATTTAATCCTGAGTGCTCTGAATTTTCCTGTTAAAGATATTTTGTTTGGTTGTTTTGGTGGTCAGTAAGTGTGGAGTGGCATGTAGTGGAATTGAGAGTGGAGAAGCTTTGTCATCTAAGTGTTTAGAGGAAACTTTTATTTCCCTTTTGATTGCAGGATATAATACTAATATTGTTCTTCGGTTCAATGTTTGAATTTGGGATTGTGTAGGTCCCTCAATGGGTCCTCTAGTGAGCCTACACCATTCACCAGCTTTGGAATTTTGGGGGAACCCAGACTGAAGTTTATTTTTCTCTCTTGGACCAGCATTCTCAGTAGTGTGAGTGGAATCTCAACTCCATTTATTGAACGAAGTACTCATTTAATTTTTAAAGGGCAGAAGTTCTCTAAAATTATATTCTATTGGAGATTTATTTCAATCCCTGGGCAGGTTTTCTAAGAGTTGCTGGAAAAACTTTAGACTTTCCATTCCCAGTGTATTTTACCAAGCCGAATATATTAGTAACAGTCACCATTTATTTAGCACTTTATTTGTGTCAGGCATCCTGCTAAGCTCTTCACATGCATTATTTTATTTCATCCTCTCAACAGTCCAATGTATTACTGTTACTTTACAGAAATAGGAAACTGAGGCTGAGAGAGAATTTGTATTCAGAGTCTTAGAGCTAGTGAGTGGCAGAAGTTGGATCAGAACCAGTTTTGTCTACTTCCAAAGCCTATTCCCCCTAATCTCTGTTCTGTAATGCTTTCCTAAGTTATTTCTATAGATTTGATTCTTCCTAAGATCCCTAGTTATTAACAAGTCTACTTCAGTATATTGGGTAGTTACGATTTGTTTTCTCAGCTAGTCAACTTTTTGTATTTTCATGATATTTCTTAAACGATAACTGTGGAGCACTTCTTGATAGCCTTATTATATTTTGTCTTCTGATGCCCAGGCTGCGTTTTCCTGAGTAATCTGATCATTTGATTCCTAGTCTTAAGGTTCTTTAACAGAGTGTTCAGTTCTTTGCAGTCAGTTCACTGACTCACCTCTCTCAGGTATCCTGCCACTCACTGAAAGTGTTCATTTCCCATTGTTTTCCAGGTTTCCCTTTTCAAACTGTTAACAATCTTCTCTTATTTGCACACTTTAATTTTGATTTCTTAGGTGTTCAGTAAATAGGATAGATTTTGTAGACACTAGAGTGAAACACTACTGTCTGCTAATGTTTCTTTCTCTGGGAGTTGCTGTTTTTGGGTGTTAAGATACTTCACTGATTTACTTGGTTTTTGGTTTTTAATATTAGAAGCTATCCAGTTAAATTTAAAAGATCAGATTATGTAATTAGTACTTATTGTGACTCAAACAACTAATAATTTTAAATACAATAATCAGCTCAGAGAAGACTGAGGGATGTACTTTTCTTTTTCTCTTTAACTTGGGTAATGAAATTTAGAGCAGATGTCTGCAAACATTTTCTGTAAAGGTCCAGATAGTAAATATCTTAGGCTTTGTGATAACATGGTCTCTGTTATACCTACTCAGGTCTGCTCTTGAAGTACAAAAGCAGCTATAAACAATATAAACAAGCGAGCATGGCTCTGTTCCACTAAAAATTTATGGACACTCAAATTTGAATTTCCCATAATTATTTTCAATACTTAATAGTCATACTTTTTTAGTTCAGTTTTAGATTTACACAGTAATTGAGTAACTAGTAAATAGAGAGAGTTCCATATACCAACCACCTCCCCACCCCAGCTTCCCCTATTGGTAACATCTTGCATTAGTGTGGTACATTTGTTACAATCGATAAGCCAGTATTATTATATTGTTATTAACTACAGTCTATAGTTTACATTAAGGTTCACTTTGTTGAGCATTTTGTGGGTTTTGACAAATGTATAATGACATGTATCCATCATTATAGTATCATACAGAATAGTTTCACTTCCCTAAAAATCCCCTATGCTCCACCTATTCATTCCTCCCTCCCACCTCCCAAGCCCCCAGGTAACTACTGATCTTTTCACTGTCTCTGTAGTTTTGCTTTTGCAGAATATCAGATAGTTGCAATCATACATTTTATGGCCTTTTGAATTGGCTTCTTTCACTTAGCAATATACATTTAAGGTCCCTCCATGTCTTTTCATGTCTTGATAGCTCATTTCTTTTTAGCACTGAATAGTATTAAATTCTATGGATGTTCCACACCCTCAGTGTATGAGTCTATCTAGGTGGCCATAAGAAAATACCATAGAGTTCAAGATCAGGATGCTAGTGTGCTCAGGTTCTGGTAAGGGCTCTCTTCTTGGCTTGCAGTGGCTGCCTTCTTGCTGTGTCTTCACGTGGCATTGAGAGAGACAGTCTTCTTCTTATTAAGCCACAGACCTATTGGATTAGAGACCTACTCTTAAGACCTCTTTTAACCTTAATTACCTCCTAAGGACCCTATCTCTGGATAGAGTCATATTGGGGGTCAGGACTTCAACATACAAATTTGAGGGAACACAGTTTAGTACACAGCACAGTTTGCTTATCCATTTACCTAGTGAAGGATATCTTGGTTGCTTCCAAGTTTTGGCAATTATATATAAAGCTGCTATAGACATTTGTGTACAGGTTTTTGTGTAGACATAAGTTTTCAAATCATTTGGATAAATATAAAGGAGCACAATTACTGGATTGTATGGTGAGATTATGTTTTATAAGAAACTGCCAAACTGTTTTCCAAAGTAGCTGTACTGTTTTGCATTCCCACCAGCAGTGAATGAATATTCCTGTTGCTCTACATCTTTACTGTCATTTGGTGTTGCCAGTACTTTGGAATTTAGCCATTCTATTAGGTGTATAGTGATAGCTTATTGTTGTTTTAATTTGTAATACCCTGACAACATGATAATATTGAGCATATTTTCATATACTTATTTGCCATCTGTATATTTTCCCCTTCTCTCTCCCTTGCTTCTTCTCTTTCCCTTTTTTGCTTGTGTTTGTGCAAAAGCCACCTTTTTTCCCTGCACATAGGATATATGTACCAAGACCAGAAGCTTCCATCTGCCACTGTGGTTTCTTTTATATCTTCATTCTCTTATATGAAGGTTCTCTTCACTTTCTACCACTAAGCAAAACCTGGCACTCCCTAGATGACACAACTTTCCCTAAAGCCCTGGTGAGCAGTGCCTATTTTTATTCCCAGAACCTTTTTACCATAGGGCCTCTGAAGGTGGAATCGGTGTTTTCCTTGTCTTTCACTGCTACTTCCGGATCATTCTCCCTTTCTCCTCCCTAAAAATATCTAGATTTAAATCTCTCATTTTGTCACAATATACCATCCTCTATCTTTCCCTGTCTCAGTCATCTGCTGATTTTGGGTCACTCTCCCTCACTTTTTGAAAAATTTTAGCTACTAGCTTACTGTCACTTTCTCCAACATTATTTCCATCATGATTATTGAATGATTTCAGTATCCTCAGAGAAGATCCTTCAGATACTCTGACCTCTCATTTCTTGGACCTCTTCTCCACTAGTGATCTTGCCTTTTACCCTGTCTTGGCCATTTACTCCCCTGATCATAAGCCTAAATCTTGTCATTACCAACAACACCTCACTTTGTAACATCTCACTGTGACCACCATCTCCTGTCTTACCAGCTCACTCCTTTAGTATTCCAATTCCAGTAGTCCTTCAATCCTACTGAGATTTTGCTATTTTTCTACCATTTCTCGTTCCCTTCATTTTGTCACTTCCCCCTTATCCAGTTTAAATACCATGGAGAATCATGGTTACCATTCCCTTGCTTATACTCTTACTATCCCTGTTCATCTCTCGTAGGGCTCTCTTGGATAAACCACAACACTAGTTAGTTAAATCCAATTCTGCCCACTCTGTGCCTGCACTAGTATAGCTGAATGTGGCTGGAAAAAAATTCAATCATGCTGACTCATCTCACTTTAAGTATTGCCAGGGCAGTCATATTTCCCTGGTCCTTTCACTCTCCCATTCTGATGATTGTTTTATTAAGTTTCTTCTGTCTTCAAATCTCCAACATCTACTCTCCCATTCTTTACTCAAAAGAGAACTTCTGCCTTCTCTCTTGTTGCTGAGAATGAATGGCCTCTTACTCATAGCTAAAGCCAGTCCTTCCATGTGTGCTTTAGATCCCTCCTTCTTTATTCAAAAATATTGCTCAACTTATTCTTCCTTCTGTTTCCTGCATCATCATTTTTCACTCTCTACTAGAGCATCTCTGTCAGTAAACAATCATGTAGTTACTTCTAGAAGACTGGGTCTATATCAAGATAATATTCCATCTAGAGTAAAAAAAAGAGAAAAAGAAAAACTCCCCAAGCTCTCTTATAATGTTACTTTGCTTCTCACTGCTACTGCATCTGTCTCTTCTTTATTTTACAGCAGAATTCTTTTTTTAAAAAGTCTGTGTTCACTGACCCTAGTTCCCCTTTGCTCGTTGTCTCTTGAATCCACTCCACTGACACTACTGTTTCCAAGGTCACCACTGATTTCCACATTGCTAAACTCAATAGACATTTCTCATCTTACTAAACTTATAAGGAGTAAATGAATAAATAAATGGGCAAGGTGGAGGTGAGGTGGGAAATTTTGCTGAGCAAACTAAAAATAATAGCTGCCATAGTTTACTGTTGTTGAGGGGAATCTAAATATTAATAGTGTGGGATTGATAAAAAAGATACAGGAGTAGGCAATAGTTTTAGAGATACTTTTGGGGTTAACCAGTGCTACCAGTTTCATATGGATTCTTTTGGAGTATTCTATAAATAAATATACAAGCATATTTATCAGGCTGCACGTGGTGGCTCACGCCTGTAATCCTAGCACTCTGGGAGGCCAAAGCGGGTGGATTGCTCAAGGTCAGGAGTTCGAAACCAGCGTGAGCAAGAGTAAGACCCCGTCTCTACTAAAAATAGAAACAAATTAATTGGCAAAATAAAAATATATAGAGAAAAAATTAGCCGGGCATGGTGGCACATGCCTGTAAGTCCCAGCTACTCGGGAGGCTGAGGCAGAAGGATTGCTTGAGCCCAGGAGTTTGAGGTTGCTATGAGCTAGGCTGACGCCCTGGCACTCTAGCCTGGGGAAGAGAGTGAGACTCTGTCTCAAAAATAAATAAATAAATAAATAAATAAATAAACAAACAAACAAGTATATTTATCAACCTACCTTCATTTTTTTAATCACAGAAAAGTTGAGAGATTAGTACATCAATGACTCATATTTTCCTTAACTAGATTTACCAACTGTTAACATCCTGCCACACTCACTTTGTTTCTCAATATTACCCATACTTCCCTCCTCTTTTACCATCTGAAAGTTGTCTGCAGATAATATGAAACTCCTAAACACTTCACCATGTGTTTCTTAAGAACAAGGAGATACTTATTTTTAAAAAGCATGGATTCATATTAATACCTACATTTCAAAGCCACCATCACAGAGTTCTTTCTCACCTTGCATTATATACTTGTATTTCTCTTCTCCCACTATTTGAATTTCGATTCCCAGTAACATCGTTTGTTTTTATGGTCTCACTTTAGTTACTCTGTTGAAAATAGACTGAAAGAGGAGCAAGGGCAGAAGCAGGGAGACTATTTGGAGGTTTCTGTAGCAATCCTCATGAGTTATAATGGTAGTAGTGAAGGTAATGAGAAGTGGTTGGATTATGGATGTACACACCCACCCCTATATATACACACATATAGTTTTTTTTTTCCAGAAAAATTTAGCAGGTTTATTTGTAATTGTTATAAAGTTGAACTGCTGAAACTTGTTCACTGAAACATTTGACTTGCATTAATGCTTTATATCCCCACATTTATATTAAAAATTCACACACAAATGAAAATGAAAATGGAAAAACTGCCAATACCTGATTTCTGTCCCGTTTTTCCACTCGAAATCATATACTTAGGTACTTTTTGACCCCATGGGGAAAAAAAATTTCTAACGTTCAGAACTACCAATAACAGGAAAAAGAGAATTTTTTTTTTTTTTTTGAGAATGAAATGTTTTCCCATCATAGTGGATTCTTAAGCACATTCTCCACATATGTGGTGTGCTAGCTGGATGTCTTTTGGCATAATTGTTACACGTTTTGCATGGATAGCACACAGATGGGTGTCTTCAAAAAGGCAAACCAGATAGGCCTCACTTGCCTCCTGCAAAGCACCAATAGCTATGCTATGGAAGCGCAGGTCTGTTTTGAAGTCCTGAGCAATTTCTCTCACCAGACGCTGGAAAGGAAGTTTGCGAATCAGAAGTTCAGTGGACTTCTGATAACGTCTAATTTCACGGAGTGCCACTGTTCCAGACCTGTAGCGATGATGTTTCTTCACCCCTCCAGTAGAGGGCACACTCTTGCCAGCGGCTTTTGTAGACAGTTGCTTCCTGGGTGCTTTACCACTGGTGGATTTGCCGGCAGTCTGCTTTGTACGAGCCATGGTGTAAAGACATCCTTACTTACCCGCCTTCTCCTTTGGCTGGAGCTCGGCGAGCAAGAGGTGGCGCTGGCATTTGAGAGCGACCCACACATATAGTTTTTATTTTGAAATAGTTTCAAACCTACAGAAAAGTTGTAAGATTAGTACAAAGGACTCTTGCATGTCCTTCACACAGATTCCTCAGTTGTTAAATTTTACTGCATTTGCCCCATTCTCTGTCTCTCACTCTCTCTCTTTAGAGAGACATGTGTTAACTCATCACCCTTAAACACCACAGTATATACTCTTACCCATCCTCCCCCAACAAGAGTACTTAGTACTTCCCTGTATTACCACCATATACTCCTTCCAGTCAGTAAATAAACATTGATACAACACTAGCATCCAATTCAAAGACACCATTCAAAGTTTTCCATCTGTCTTAGTAATGGCTCTTTTTCCTTTCTAGTCTAGGATCCTACCTGCAAACACACCTTGCTTTTACTTGTAATGTCTCATCAGTGTCCTTCAGTCTGAAACAGTTCCTTAGTCTTTTCCTATCTCTCATGTCCTTGACAGTCTTAAAGAATGTAAGTCCTGGCCGGGCGCGGTGGCTCACGCCTGTAATCCTAGCACTCTGGGAGGCCGAGGCGGGTGGATAGCTCAAGGTCAGGAGTTCGAAACCAGCCTGACCAAGAGCGAGACCCCGTCTCTAAAAAAAAAAAAAAAAAAGAATGTAAGTCCTTTGTTTTGTAAGATGATCCTAGATCAGGTTCTATCCACTGTTTCCTCATGACCAGGCTTGGGCCATGCATCTAGGGCAGGGATGCCAGAGAAATGACTCTGTGCTCTTCTCCATGCATCACATTTGGAGGCATACTTTGTTGATCTCTCCCAAGGTGATGTTCACCTTGATCACATGGTCAAGTTAGTATCTTCCAAGTTTCTCCACTGTAAAGCCACTGTTTTCCCTTTTGTATTTTTTTACTATTTGGGAGGAGATAATCTGATATGACACCAATGTCCTGTTCTTATTAAACCTCCAGTCACCAGCCCTAGCCTCATTGATAACTCCAGCCTATATTAACTTTCACTGTCTGTACCTGTCATTCTGTCTACATTTATTAATTGACATTATACTGTAAGAAAGAGCCGCCTTCTTTCTTTTTGTCTTTCTTTCATGATGGACTCATTGATTTGTTTGATTCAGTGGGTTGTAATCTGATACTCTCATTTTATTTTGATGCTCAGAGTTTCCCAGATTTGACCACTGGGAGTCCATTCATATTGATTCCTTTGTTCTTTTTACTTGTTCCTATCATTTGCTGAGAATTTCCTTCATTTTCTGGCACAACAAGATTTTCCCAGCTTATTTTGCACTTTCCTGGCCTCAGCCCTGGAATCAGTCATTTCTCTGATGAGCCCTGTTTAGTGGACTTCTGTTTAGTGAAGATTGGTGTTATCCAAGATCTGGGCACCCAGCATTTTCATTGCTACAGGGATGTCATTGCTGCTCGGACCTCTTAGCAGACAGAGCTAGGAAATATATGTATGTGTATATGTACACATCATACAAACATCTCTATAATACATAATATACAAACATCTATGACTGTTAATTAGCTGTATGTGTGTGTGTATATATACACATACATATATTTTTAAAGTGACTTTATTTACTAATACTTCTGATTCAACTCCTACATCTTAGGGTTCTTTTAGTCTCCTCCTGTTCCATGTTCATAAATCCTTTCTCAGACAGTGAGAAATGTGACTCCAATTATTTTAGATATATTTAATTGTTTGCTCAATCAATTAACATATTTGTTCAGTATAATCATTCTCCTAATCATTTATGCTGCCTCTTCCGCCTGCCAGTCTGTTCCCCCTTCACATTTCATTGATGGCTAGGCATGCTGCCACCTCCACTTGGCAACACCCCCTCCTGCACCATCCCATTTCCTTGGATATCAGACACATTGCTGTAGATGACTGTGTACAAAACCTCATCACCTTCATTGCTCTGCTTCCTTGAAAGCTGCCATCTCCATGTTGAGAGGGAAGGAAGGAAGGAAAAGAGATGGGAAGGGAATGAAGAATGGGAGGAAAAGTAGGAAGCCAGATTACAGATATTTATTTTGAAGACATCTGACAGGATTTGCTGATAGATTGAATAAGAAAAGTGAGGAAGAGAAATAAACAATGATCCCAAGGTTTTTATGGTCTGAGCAACTGGGAAAATTACAAAGGGAATTTGTAATTTCCTGGGAAAAGGACAAAGCAGTAGGAGGTTTGGTGGGGGTGATCAGGAGCTCAGTTCTGGATGTGTTAAGTTTGAGATGCCTTTTAAACAGATGAGAGATGTCAGTACTCAGTATGTACATGCATCTTGAAGTATGGGCTGAAAATGTATATTTGGGAATCTTTGGCACATAGTTGCTATGAAGCTGTGAACTCAGCTGAGCTTGGAAAGGAAGTAGAGGAGATAGGAAAGTTTACGCTGAACTCAGGGACAATTTAATGTTAGGAGTTGAGGAGGAAATAGCAAGGTAGGGTCAACCAGTGAGGTGGGTGGAAAGCCAGGTAAGTGTGGTATTTTGGAAGTCAAGAAAATACTTCAATTAAAATGAAGTGATCAATGGTGTTAAATGCTGTTGATAGGTCGAGTAAGATGAGGACTTAATATACCATTGAATTTAGCAATATGGAGGTCATTAGTGACATTAATAATTGTTGTGTGTGTGGATAGGGGAGCTCGGTTGGAGTAGGTTCAAGAATAAATGGGAGGAAAAAAATGAAAGAGCCAACATAGGAAACTCTTTCAGGGACTTTCAGCCTATACATAAGGTACCTAGCCACAGTTCATCTACTCTGTAGCTGAGTTTAAGGTATCCTTTTCTGAGAGTCATATGAGTAACCTTTCATTATTACTACATGTAAAATTTTTTGCTCTGTACTATTTTGTCTTAAGGTTGTTGAAATGTTTCTGTCATTGGCCAAGTTAAAGACTGGCAGTGTAGTTTCTAAACATGTGCAGTGAGGAAATAATCAGAGCAGTTTCAGTGATATGATAATAGATAGAGAGTACAAAGGAGGACCTAGATTTGGAAAATTCTTCAAGGTGCTTGAAGTTTTGAAAGCGTCAGAGAAAATAGAAACTTTGCAGATTTTACTGTAATCTGCCTTCATGGGCTTTGTCAGCACTTTGACTTTGCTCTAGAAAAAGTTTTCCATCTAATTTATTAAAGAATGTTTTCTGTGTCCATCTATTTCTTGGTTGGTAATGGTCTTCTTAGGAAGGTGGACTCTAGGTAGATTTGCTAAAATGAATTTAATGGTTTAGATGAGTGAGTCCTTTATTGTCTAGACAGAAAATTGGTTGTGCCCTTAACTTAAGGCATGTATGGCATACATAGTACAAGTATACTGTCCTTAGTGCTCTCCCATCATCATTGCTTATCAGCCACATTACTTTTTCATCCTGAGCTCAGATGTAGCATCAACTTCTTATTAGTAATGTTCTAGAAAGTCACTACCAATTAGTTCAACCTGACATATGACATAAAACCTTTTTTGATCCCTGTGTAAGAATTCAGTTCACAAGATAAAAATTATGTGGAAAAAAACACAAAATAGCAATGAGCTTTGAATTGCTTGTCATTCATGCTGCTAGAGTTTATTAATAATAGTAATGGCTAATAAGAAGCCCTAGTAGAGCTGTTATAGGTGGTTTTTTTTGTCATGTCATATTGAATTGACAGTTAATTATTCTTCTTTCCTTTTGTCCAAAGATTCTACCCTGTTTGCTGAACTTGGTTATTTCACAGAAACTGAGGAGCTGCAATTGGATGCAGCAAATGAAACTTATGTAAGTATTTACTAGAGGAGAAAGATTGAATAATGTGATATTTAATTTTTACCCTAATTATTGCAACAAAGTTTCAGGACAACAGGTTTAGGCTAGTAATTTAAATTCAAATAACTTTTACCATTAAGTATGATAGTTAGTAGCCATTTTGTAGTCAGTAAATGTAGGACAGTAGAAATTGCACTGGTCTTGGTGTGAGAAGATTTGTATTCTAAGCCCACCTTTGGCCCCAGGGGTGGGCGACTTTTTAAGAAAAGTCACTTAACTGCCTACTTCTTGGTTTTTACAGATACTTTGCTGAACAAGGGAAAGATGTGATGTTAAGGGGTGTATGTGAGTCATGGACCTAGTCAAGTAGAACTTACCAACGTTTTTATTTTTTTTATTTTTATTTTTATTTATTTATTTTGAGACAGAGTCTTGCTCTGTCACCCAGGCTAGAGTGCCATGGTGTCATCCTAGCTCACAACAACCTCAAACTCCTGGGCTCAGGCAATCCTCCTGCCTCAGCCTCCTGAGTAGCTAATACTACAGGTGCATGCCACCATGACTGGCTAGTTTTTTCTATTTTTAGTAGAGACAGGTCTTGCTCTTGCTCAGGCTGGTCTTGAACTCCTGACCTCAAGCAATCCTTCCTCCTTGGCCTCCCAGAGTGCTAGGATTGTAGCTGTGCTCCACCACCATGCCCGGCCATTACCAACTTCCTTTTTAAACATTATGTATTCTAGTGTAGAAAGCTCTGAAAATAGGTATATTTTTACTTTTTGCCTTTGATTGGTTAGAGGTCTGTGTGACAGTTATTATTATAACACTCTGAGTCCTCAAAAATATCTTAGATTTTCTTTTTGTTCTTTTCTTGATTAGTATATATGAAGCTGTTCAATCTTTGGACTGTTATTTTGTCTTGTTATTTAATGGATGAGGTGCTGTTTCACTTGTGAAGTAATTCAAGTGAGCAGAGTAGTTTGTCAATTAGAGTAGTTTATCATTTAGGTTGAATATCATGTATTTTAAGCTCTTATTAACTGGAGTATAAACATATGAAATGCTTGCTTAGTGAGTTTCAGGTATTTCTCTAAGAATGATTTAGTAGTTGTTTTACTATGAATCAATAGAAGAAAGTGATGTCCATGATTTTTTTTTTTGTTTAAATCAGTGCAGGGGATTTTAATGGATTCATTTACTCTGTGAGATACTTTAGAATGTGGCCTGTTGATTAAGCTGGCTTTTAATATTCTGCTTGACTAAGCAACCGATATTCTTTCATAACCTCTAGATCCTAAAATAAACAGTTTCTTTTAAACTGTATCAAGAAACAGTGTGTTAAATTTGAAAGATTCAGGAGAATATGGTCCCCCTTAACTAACATTTTGTTATAATACTTTATGCAAACCACTCAGTCTTTCAGTTCCTTAGTTTTTCTAGTGTAACATGATCTCTGAGAGGCTTGGTGTCATCCTTCCACACTGCGGTAGAATTTCCCATGATAAGTCATTGAAGAGCCGGAGTATATAAGTATCAGTATGTTTTACTTTGCATAAAATGGGTCTGTTAGATTTCCAATCAGATTAAATTCTTTTTTTTTTTTTTTTTTTT
>VBSM01000662.1:210440-221332 GCA_008086735.1 Cheirogaleus medius
AAAAAAAAAAAAGAAGTGACTTAGTTCATTATGTTTATCACTTCTTCTGTTCTTTGAAGTAGTCCCAAAGTTAACTGAACAGTGTTTAATTCTTGGGGGTCTTTTTATCCTAATTTTTAAAATCATAGAATGTGGAACATTGCTTCTATAATGCTCTTCTCAAAGTACTGGTTTAAGTCAGTGATTCTCAACCTGTAGACAGTTGACCCTGGGTGTGGGTGATGGGAGTAACAGCCTTGTGGCAGTTCCCAAAGCATCTGTAAATCTATATTTTTAGTAAGCATTTTATATAACCAAATAAATAATTTGTTTCATATATCTTTGTACAGCTGCATTTCAAATTTTTGTAGCTATACTTCTGATTAATAAACTACAAATTCATTTTAAATCATTACTAAATTCTTAATAGTCTTTTCATCATGTATTTTCTCAATCCACAGAATCTGAAAGGACAATCATGATCATCTTTGGTGATCATGATATTTTTTGATATTAAAGAAGCTTTCTTATATTCAGGGTTGGGAACTCTTGGTTTAAGTTTTTTACATTATGATGAATATGTCTTTTCCTAGTGTCAAATTGACTATAATTTCTTACTAAGTGTTACTAGAAACCTATTTAGTCATGTGCTGTTTACTTTATGTATTATTTTTATTTGCATATTGGGGCTAAGCATATTTATATCATCTTAGGAGGCATTTCCCCATTTTATGTTTTTATTTCATAAAAGAAGTTAGTTCAAGGGAAAATGAGAAGATAAAAATATTTAGTGATCATTTATGCCTAAGTAAATTGTACATATTCCGAATGTATGAAATTATTTTTAGATCTTTTTTCTTACTAATTTGCTAACTTACCTGGGATAAAATGCTATTAATTAAATTCTGCTACTTTTAGTGTGCTTTTTGATGCCATCTGAAACAAAGACTTTGATTTTATAAAAGTAATGTTTTTTAGCTAAGACAGATGTTCTTAAAAAACAGGTGTTCTGAAGCATTATTTCGATTTTTAGTTTTCCCTGATCCTTTGAAATACTGAGCTGAGTTTTATATAGGTCATATTAAATTGTCTGAAAGCATAATGCTTTTTTTCTTAAAGAATAGTTGTAAATTTATATGGAATTTTAGTTGCCAGTTATTGTAGTATCTTTATTTTGTTAGATAGGCTCAAACAGCTGTGGATATTAGGCAAGGCTTTCAACACCTTATAAAAATCTGGCCAGATCTGAAAGGAAACACTTAGCAGGCAAGTAAAATTTTTAATAGATTAGTGTTATGAGTTGTATAAGTCTTTGTTAGGTTAATGATACAAGTTTAGTATACCTTTTCTGAGATGCTTGGGACTAGACCTATTTTGGATTTCAGATTGTTTTTTGATTTTGGTATCTTGGCATGTACATAATGAGATAGCTTGGGGATGGAACCCAAGTCTAAACATAAAATTTATTTATGTTTCATATGCACCTTATATACATAGCCTGAAGGTAATTTCATGCATTACTTTTAATAATTTTGTAAATAAAACGAAGTTTGTGTACTTTGAACCATCAGAAAGCAAAGGTGTCACTATCTCAGCCATGTATGTTGACAGTCTGTGATTGTTTGGCATTACCATCGTTCATTTATGTGCTACTGATAAGCGATCATTTTCTTACACTTATTTATGCATAAGTAATTAATAGTAAAAACTGTGACATACTATTAATACAGTGAAAAAATAATATATTCAGGGTAACTAAGCAGCACAGTAGAATCACCAGAATACTTGTGTCAACTGTTAGATAATAACGACAACAAACAATAGCAGACTTTCAGTCTCTACCTGCAATGCTGTTTTGATTAAAAGGTTACTGTACATTGTACTTTTTTATGTGAGAAGAAGCATCAGAAACAGTGGAGGTACCAAGAAGTAGGTCCTATAGGGATGAGGAGGCATTCTACTGGATGGCTTTTTAAAATGTTTCCTCCAGAGTCATCTGCTTCATTAACAATGGTTTTTGTCTTAGAAGTCTCTCTCTCTAGAGTCTCTCTCTCTCTCCCTCTCTCTTTTTTTCTTTTTTTGGAGACAGAGTCTCGCTCTGTCACCCCTGCTAGAGCACAGTGTCATCATTATAGCTCACTGCAATCTCAAACTCCTGGGCTCAAGCGATCCTCCTGCCTCAGCCTCCCAGTAGCTGGGACTACAGGCATGCGCCACCACATCTGACTAATTTTTCTATTTTTTGTAGAGACAGAGTTTCGCTCTTGCTCAGGCTGTTCTCAAACTCCTGAGCTCAAGTGATCCTCGGCCTCCTAGAGTGTTAGGATTACAGGCGTGAGCCACTGTGCCCGGCCAGAAGTCTCTCCTTGATTTTATAAACTGACATGATCTCTTGATTTTGTTATGAATGCATACTCTAGTCTTTCAATGAGCCCATCACACATTTTTACCATGTCAGCTGTAGGCACTTTTTCTGCAGTGTTAATATTTTGTTTACAGTGTAACATCTTCATCATCATTATTACAGGTTGAATATCCCTCATCTGAAATGCTTGGGACTAGAGGTGTGAAATTTTCTACTTGTGGTATCATGCTAGTGCTCAAAAAGTTTTGGATTTTGGAACATTTTGGATTTCAGTTTAGGAATATTCAACCTGTGCTGATTTTCCTCAGATTAGCGTAAATTTAAAATAATGATAAATGTGAAGACTCAGAAAAAATTTGAAGGCCATTTTTTTGAGGAGGAGAGGATTGGTATTATCTACAGACTATTTTTTGTTTGTTTTAGTATATATTATGACCTATAATACAGATTATTTTAAATTACAGGTTTATGTTTTTGTGCTTGTTGGCTAAGATTTCATCTCAAGTGGTTTTTAAAATGAAATCCCTTCTTCTTCCAGTATTGAATTAATTGAATCTCTGTTCATGTATTTTTGGTATTGTATATATTTGTAAATCCTATTAATTTAAAATATTTGGTTCTCCTTCGTCAGTATAAAATATTTTTATTTATATGACAAATCTTTTTAGCACTAATAAATTTCAGAGGTTAATTCTTATGGAAATCTGTGTATAATAGCAAACTTGATATGTGTATAGTTGAGAAAGATAAATATGGAAATATATTGTTAGTGCTATCTCAAAGAGAATGAATTTAGTTGGTTTCATTAAAAACATACAACAAAGTCACCATGAATATATGCTGCTATTTCTCATGTTTTAATTGCTGGTGAAAAATCCCTTGGTGTTAATCTTACCCATTATATCTGCAGAAGACACCTAAATGTTAAACTGCTTCCCCTGCCACAATAGCACCCTCTGATTCCTTTTCCTTTTTTTCTAACATAGGTCAGACCGTTTTGCTCTCTCAGCCTACTGTGGTACAACTTCAGGCACCTGGAGTTCTGCCCTCTGCTCAGCCAGTCCTTGCTGTTGCCGGGGGAGTCACACAGCTACCTAATCACATGGTGAACGTGGTACCAGCTCCTGTGGCAAGTAGCCCAGTGAATGGAAAACTTTCCGTGACTAAGCCTGTCTTACAAAGTACCATGAGAAGTGTGGGTTCAGATGTAAGTTTTGAAACAGTGCTTTTATTAATGCCTGATTTAAAAAAAACCTAAAGAACACTTTTTGTTGCCTTATTTTTATTTTTTGAAGTTTGTTATATTACATCGAATAAAAGAGTGTGCTGAAATTGCACATCCAATCTTTGGTGCAAAATTAGAGTAAGGCTTACTTACTATGTTATTATAGAATCTAAGTGAAAACGTTTTTGAAAATTAGAAGTGGTTTGATGAAAAGCGAAGTATGCATACCTTCCTCTTCTTTACTGTTTCTTTAGAACACTCTCATTACATTCCTCAAACCCCCACATCCCCAAGCCAATCATCCACTAATATTTTACAGATTCTTTCATGTTTCCTGATTGAAATGTTTTTAGCAACTTCCCAGATAATAGTCTGTAGACTACTTTTAAGGCAGGTTTTATACTTAGCTTCTCTGTTGACTTTTTAAAGGGTTTTCACCACTGCATAATGATGACTTGCTACTCTTAGGAATTCTGTCTCTTAATGATTTTTTGGTACTTTCCCATTTTTGCAAACCTTCAAATTTTCTAGCATGTTGTAGGGATTTCTTATAATTTATAAATCACATAGTTTCCTAAGATCTGTCACTCCTTAAAGCCAGTTCCAGTACTTGCCAACTAATTCTTGCTTACTTTAAAAGTGATTTGAAATAGCTCATGTTATGTATTAAATAGTAATTGAACATCATGGTCCTAAATTTTAATGAAGGTTAAAGTTAAAGAATTAATCTAACAGTGGATTCTCTAAAATTATAATTGGGAAGCAAAACCTATATCTTTACTTTAAAATAAAAATGGATATTACTAGTTGTTAATATTGCTACTCTTTCTTTAGGTAGAGTACTTTTGCAAAGTATTTTTAAAATCCTATGAGTTAAAAAAAAAAAATCAAAAAAAAAAATCCTATGAGTTATGCAAGGTTGTTTATCAGACTGCTGTCTGATCTGTCTACCAGAATTTATTAACCAGCATGTCAGTGACCCATTTAATTGTGAAATTGCTCCACTGTTGCATAAACAGTAATCTCAGCCAACAATATTGTAAAAATCCATAACAAAGGAATATTATCTAATGAAAGTAGAACATCCAATGTCTAGAATACGAGTCCCATAGTTTCTATAGGTATTGAAAACAGTCCATGCCAAGACATGGAATAGGAAAATTAGTGTTATATGAGCATAGAGAATAAATAATACAGGATTAAGCTTGGCTGTTATGTTAGTTTATTTTGAGGAGTAGAAGAGGTAAGCACAGTGGTTATGCCATAATAGGCTTTAATATATATAGTATGTGTTTCAATTGAAGATGAAACAATATGATGCTGATGTTTGCTTTAAAATACTCTGAGGAGGACAGAGAAAATATTATTGGCAAAATGTTGATAATCATGGAAGCTGGGTGTTTAATTTTTCTCTCCTTTTGGTGCATAGAAAAATTTCTACAATAGGTAAAAGAATGACAGTAACAAAAATCCAAAAATATTCTGTGATATTTTCAATTAAAAAGTGCAACCAATAAGAAAAGATTATGCTTTTCACAGGAGACTAAGCAGGTTAAGAGTAATGAAAGAGGATTTTTTAAACGATCCCTTAAAATTTCCTTTTAAAACTCTTTAAATTTTAAACTTGAATATTTCTTGTATAATACTCTCAAATGAAACTAGCAATGGAAAATATTCAAAGTTGCCTTTATGTAATATGTTAGGACATTTAAAATATTTTTCATGGAATATTTTAGACATGAAAAAATATAAAGACTAATTAGAACTTTAATAATATACAGGTCAACAGTATGTTACTGTTGTTTAAAATATTAACATGATCTAAGTCTACATTCATACAATCTCAATTATGGAAAAGTTCAGAAGAACATAGCTAGGATGGTGACAGTATCTAAAAACCATGTAATAGATAGAGGAGTTGCTTAATGGTTGGAATAATTCAGTAAACTGAGGAAGAGAAGACTGAAAGTATACCTGGGAGCCATCTACTAGGAAATGAAGATTGCCATGTGGAAATAGGAGAATTGTTCTGAGTTATTCCAGAAGATTTATCTGGAACAGGTGTAGGTAAGTTATAGAAAGGTCTCTTCTTAATTGTAAGAGTTTTTGATATAGTAATTGTACACAAAAACCAGAGGAGGCCCTTTTCCCCATTTCTTAAGGCTTAACATCTGAATAATGAGCATCTTAATGTTGGCAGTCATTGTATGCTGCTGACCCATTTTGTAATCTCTAAACATTTTTCAATTAATTATATGTTGGTCTATTAGCCAGACATCCTTTATTAGTTTTCTGGTGTGAAACACCAGATCTGTTCTGCATTTACACTCTTAAGAGGGTTCTGTAAATTTGTTGAGTAATTTGCTGACGAAGTCTCAGTTAGCATCGAGGAACTGGGAGATATGTGAGGTGAGACAATATAAAACCAACAAATATTAGCTTTTGCTTTTAGCAGTATGTTTTGGCTAGTATCTTAAATTTAGAGTTGACAGTATTATAAAAGAAAGATTCAAGTACTGTGTGTTTAGTGCAAAGAGACCTAAAGATGATTAAAATAATTTTCTAGTCAACCTGCATTGTGGTTTTTGTGCTCATTTTTACTTGGCCAGCACATTAAGAAGTGAGCCAACTTTTTCACTATGAATTTTTGGGTAGAGATTTTGACTGAATGTTTATTTCAAGTAAAGAAGCATTAGTTTGTCCTATCAGCTGGCCAAGCCGCTCAGGAACCCAAAGTAAATCTGTTCCAGAAGGGGCTGCAGGAGAGAACTTTGATCAGCTCATATAGTCTGTGTTAGTAACTTGGTTGACCTCAACAGTGCATGTGTTTGTTAAGACTCAAGTCCTGTTAAATTAGGACAAATTTGAATTAGTATAAATTCCTGATTCAAAATGGCCAGAAAGAAAATGTTTTTATTATGTACTTTTTGTGCTTTTAAATCAAAAGTGTGGCAAAAAAGTTGTAATTCAGCAAAAAAAATTATATCAGTCTTTTGTGGCTTTGTGATGCTGACATGGCTTCTTTTTCTACCTTTTTTAGTTCTTTTGTTTGGCTGGTTTCACTCTCCAGAGGCCTGCTACTGCCATAAGTAGCGTTTTTAGCATACCATATTCTGCAAACTGCATTAAATGCCACATTTTCTGTTATGAAACAGTTTGCCTGGTTCAAATTATAATCTTACTCTTCCTGCCTTTTGCTGGTAAATCTGTTTTGTTTAACTCTTGGAAACCTCACCTAAGTTTTCAAGAAATATGGTTTGTTTTTGGCTGTGATCCTGATGGAAAAAATGAACATGGTCTCTCATTTTAGTGTAGAAATTCTCTGTACAGTTTCTTAATAGATGGCAACGTTGGAACTACAAAGTTGACTTTATGGGAGAGCATGCTTATCTTTCTTTAAAGGGCTGTTGAATGTTGCCAGACATCAATCCAAGGACATGAAAATAAGCAGTCTGTTTAAATCTGCACTGCACCCACTACTTCTACCTACCCATCATAATCTCATAAAGTTCATGAAATATTACTGCTCTGGTTTTAAGGTTATCGGATTGTATTGTTTTGGTTATTGGGACAAAAGACCAGGGAAAAAAGTGATGAAATTGTATTCTACATCTTCCACAGTGGGCCAAGTTGGAGCAAAGATTCTTAATGGAAATCAGTAGTTGGGAACAATGGAAAGAAAATGATCCAGAACTACTACAGGACTAGAAATAACCTCAAAGGGGGGTTGATTAAGGGGTACAGACTGTGCTGCTAGGAGGCTCCAGGTCTTCCTTTATTCCAGCCCATGTGCCCTCACTGCACATCTTCCAAACCTTTTGTCACCTTGCACACTCTTTCTAATCCTCCAGTTAGGGACTTGATGCCCTTCATCCCCAAAGAACTACCCTTTGGGAGTCCCTGCCCTGAGTCCTAGAGCCATCATGGGAGACTAGGTGCTGAGGGAATCCATTTTCACTGGCTTGCAGGTATTAGACATGGTGTAAAGGGGATTCTCCTGTCATACCAAATTGGAACTTTATATTTCTTTTTTCTAGAAATGATGTACAGTTAAGTTAGAGATTTCAGTTATTGTTAGTATTGTTAGCATGGGAGTGATGTGACATGGGTCTAGATGGATGCTCTGCACATAGTCTTCCTCTCCTTGCAGTAGAGGAATGTACACTTGGGAATCTACCACTTTTACAACAAGCAGGAAGCAAGCCTCCTTATTGTCCACAGGGAGATTTTACCTCATTCTTTGAGATTGCTCACTGGAAACTAAACCCCAAGAAAAGGCCTGGGTAAAGAATGATCAGGGCTTTGCATTCTTAGCATACCTAGTAAGATGCATATGAGCAAAACTCACTAGAGACCCACTGAAGATGCGTCTCTCAAGAAAAATACGATTACATAATAATCTATTTACAATGCAAAGCAACTCAGAAAAATGGAGAGTACCTGTGTTATTTCAGAAAAAAGCAAAACTGCTATAGACACTTAAGTTGCTTGTTTTATCTGTTAACAGCCAAGAATAGGTCCCTTATTAGGTCAAAATGTGAGGCAGGTCTCCTTAAATTATGTGGCTAGTTTAGATCTAAGAAGATATATAATGAGTAGATACTTTTTAGTAACGTTGAGCCATAAAGAAATTGAGAGAATGGTATTTCTTTAGGCTGCAAAGTAGAGAAATACATCAGAACAAATTCAATAGGAAGGATTTGGAGATCTGAAAAGCTATCCAGATTTTAATAAAAAAATTGCTTCTGTGCTGACTACATTTTGGCTTTGCTAGTACCAGATACTCTGGTAAATAAAAGAAAAACATGCTTTGTTAAAATATTTGCAGTTTCCTTTTAAATGGAGGTTTGGGGCTTCTAAAAATTTATCTTGAATAAAAATTTTGGCAGTAAATTTCATTTGTGGTTACAGTAGCTTTGGAAAGGGAAGTGAGCAAGGTTTTGTTTTTTTTTCCCCCTCCCAATGTATTGTATTAGGATAGATTTATGTTGTGGCAATGTTAGCATTCTTTATTCTGTATTTTTTTAGTTTGGCATCTTGATAAGTTTAATGAATAAATATTTTTAAATGATGCTGATTTATATCTTAATAAACAATTAAATACTTCTCTCTCCTTTCTCTGATTTCCCTACATGCAACGTTACCCTGAGGACTCCTTCTAGGGAGACAGTCCTTTCATGCCCCAGATGCTTTCTAGCCAATCAGATCTCCTGCCCAGAAGTCACTCTTACTAGTTTTGTGTGCATTTTTCCTGAGACAGTTCTTTAATATATAAGTACTTAACGTTTTACCTATTGACCTCTTTTATAGAAGTGCTAGCATACTATACATACCGTCTTGCAACTTGCTTTTCTCACTTAATGTATCTTATAGATCTTTCTATATCAGTACATAAAAAGTTGTCTTATTCTTTTAATAGCTGCATAGGAGTCTATTTCATAGGAGTAACATGATTATTTAAAATTTTTACAATCATTTTCTTTATGAACATTCTTCCATTGACTAAGGTACTTATTTTTTTGTTCATATGCAAGTATATGTGTAGGAGAAATACCTAGAATTGGAATTGTAGCATCAGAAAGTAGGTGCTTTTTCAATTCAATTTTGATAGATTTTACCAACTTGCCCTTCATTGGGATATTTCTAATAAATTAGAATGTTCATTATAGAGTGCCAGTAACAAGGGCTTCTTAGTGGAGTTCTTGGATAGGTTTCAATGTTTCCATAAATAACTTCTTTTTTCTCACCTCACCCTCTTCCTCACATAATTGTTTGCAATACGTTGTGTGCATGTGCATTTGTCTGGGGAAGGAGTCCATAGCTTCCAACATTTTCTTTGTTTTAATAGCTTCATTGAGGTAAAATTCAAATACCATAAGGTTTACCCTTTTGAAGTGTATAATTTAGTGATTTTTTATATATTCACAGAGTTGTGCAACCATCATTGATATCTAATTCCAGAATATTTTTATTGTCCTAAGAAGAAACCCCCTTCCCATTAGTAGTCATTTCTTATTCCTCCCCTTCTGTAGCCCCCAGCTGCCACTTATCTGCTTTCTGTCTGTGTGAAGTTATCTGTTCTGGACATTTCATATTTGCAGAATCATATACTATATATCCTTTTGTGTATGGCTTCTTTCACTTAGCATAATATTTTCTAAGGTTCAACCATACTGAAACATACATTAGCACTTACTCCTTTTTATAGCTCAATAATAATTCATCATATGGAAAATACCACATTTTGGATAATCTGTTTATCAGTTGATGGACATTTGGATTGTTTCTACTTTTTGGCTATTATGTATAAAGCTGCTTTGTACTTTCATGTATATTTTCATAGCCTTTGAAAAACTGTTTTAGATATATAAAGAATATTTATAAATGAGTGAGAAAATGCAAGTTAATCCATCAACCTGTGGACAAAATTATGAATACATAATTCACAAAGAAGAATGGTAAATTTTTTTTTTTTTTTGAGACAGAGTCTTGCTCTGTTGCCTGGGCTAGAGTGCTGTGGCATCAGCCTAGCTCACAGCAACCTCAAATACCTGGGCTCAAGTGATGCTCCTGCCTCAGCCTCCTGAGTAGCTGGGATTACAGACACATGCCACCATGCCTGGCTAGTTTTTTCTATTTTTGGTAGAGACGGGATCTCACTCTTGCTCAGGCTGGTCTCAAACTCCTGACCTTAAGTGATGCTCCTGTCTCAGCCTCCCAGAGTGCTAGGATTACAGATGTGAGCTACTGCGCCTGGCCCAGAATGGTAAAAATTTTAAATGAAAATATATTCTTAAAGGAGTATGCCCTCTAAAAGATTACTGTTTTACAACTATGTGGAAGAATATTAATTGTTAACAGAAGAGAACTTGTAACTGGTTATAGGAGCTCAAAGAATAATGGTTAAGGATTAAAACTCTTATGGTTAGCATTTTCTGTAGCTCTTGCCTCCCATGATTATAAGTTTAAAGGAAATTATCCTATGTCTTTCTATAATTCTTTAGTGTGATATATATATAAATATATATATATAGCAATTGTTGTGTGCATTTGTTAAACTTTACATTTGGTTATAATTTCATTTTTAAAATTTTTTTAATTTAAAAAAAATTCTTTTAAGAGACAGAGTCTCACTTTGTCATCCAGACTGGAATGCAGTGGCACAATCATAGCTCACTGTAATCTCAAACTCCTGGTCTCACACGATCCTCCTGCCTCAGCCTCCTGAATAGCTATTACTACAGGCTAATGCCACCATGCCCGGCTAATTTTTTTTATTTTTATTTTTATAGAGACAGGGTCTTGCTGTGTTGCCAAGGCTGG
>VBSM01000662.1:254122-301423 GCA_008086735.1 Cheirogaleus medius
TATTTTTAGTTGACCAATTAATTTCTTTCCATTTTTAGTAGAGACGGGGTCTCGTTCTTGCTCAGGCTGATTTCGAACTCTTGGCCTTGAGCGATCCTCCCTCCTCGACCTCCCAGAGTGCTAGGATTACAGGTGTGAGCCACTGTGCCCGGTCTTTTTAAAATTTCTTGAGCCTACATTTTTCCCACTTGCCTCTACTTAGATCACTCTTACCCCAGTTTCTATAGGACTGGCTTCTTCTCATCTTTAGGCCTTAATTTAAATACCATTTCCTTCTCAGACCATTTTATCTAAAGTAGATACTGCCATTGCTTTTCTATTTCAACTATTTGTTTCTTTCTTTGTACTTACCAGAGTTTGGATTTATTTTATGTGTTTGTTTTCTTGTGTTTGGTCCTCCGTTAAGGTCTTTGAGGATAGAGACTTTGTTTCTCTAGTTCCCTGTTGGATTCCCAGCACCTACTACAGTACTTGGCACATAGTTGGTATTTAGCAAATATTTGTTGAATGTATAAATGGAAGGTTGAATCTTACCATGTTCAACTTTATGTGTTTATGTATTTTCTTTTTGGGTTTTAACATATCTAGTTTCCTAAAACCAGAGCATCCTACATAAAGAAATTCAGGGCAGAGACAAGATTTCTTAGAAAGATTAAAATAGCAGACTGAAGAGCATAAATAGCAATAATATCTCAAGCTCAAATTCTAATTTTTAACTCAGGTTTTGCTTCCTACATCACACCCTGGATAGGTGAATTCACATGATATAGATTAGTGTGATGGCTAGGAAAGTATATATTTTTTTAAGCTAATGGAGTAACTGGTTACTGTCACCTTGGTGTTTTATTAGTGATTTAGATTCCTCTAAGATTTCAAAATTTAAATTCAGCTTTTCAATTATTTTTCACTTTTCTCCTGCCAAGTATTTTATATCTTACCCTACCTCTACCACATATATACCTGTTTTAGGGAGACTATTCAGTTTTGTTATCACAGAATTGTGAATGACCACAAAACTTTAGTCCTGGTCCATATCATACTGTCTTCCTTATCAACCAGTTGGTCTTTCCTCAAGTTACCCCATCACTGTCACCTCCTCTGTTCCAGCAGCACTGTGTATACCTTGAGCTCACTGAAGACTTCAACCATGTGTTATTGTATCCCTTAGTTGTGGTGCGCATAAATTGCTCAATAAAGGGTTACTAGGTAAATGTGAATTACCATGCTATCTCTGTAGAAAATCAGAAAATGACATTTGTGCTACATGGTCTATAGTTTTCTCATTTTCTATTCTATCTTGCAGTATATTCTGTTTACCATATTTTTATTTCCATGAAAACCTAACACTAGTTATGATTTTCTTATAGCAAACTTCTTGGGAATTTAAGATGCCAAATTTTGTGCATATATGTTTCAGATATGATCATTCTGTTTCAAATGACAAAGCCCTGATGGTGCTAACTGAAGAACCACTGCTTTATATTCCTCCACCTCCTTGTCAACCCCTGATTAACACAACAGAATCTCTCAGGTGAGTGTTGTAGATTATTGCAGAAATATCACATTTGATTCCCATGTTTGGCTTTAGAACAGTAATTGTTCAGAGTAACTAAGTGGCTGAGAGAATCTCTGAATTATTTGTTGGATAGACATATCACTTGTCGTCCAATATCTCCACCAACCTGATGGAGATGGTGATGGGTCAATTTTATGTGGTGCTTGCATACTTAAATATGTCTTATTTGAAAACTACAAAATGAAATTAATATTAAAATTTAGGGTGGTAGGTAGGCTTGCAGATGATAATGTTCATATCAGAAGGGGCCTTTTTCTTCAAATTAGAAAGACAATAATTTGAGGATACATGATTCTGGAGATAATTTTCCATTAGTGCACCCTTCTTTATCAACTTTTCTCCTGCATTTTTTCTTGTGATTTTAGACCTTATCCTTAAACCTTAACAACTGCTGCAGGCTTTTTTGTGATAAGTAGTAATCAACTACAGTTAAATAAGCGTAGTCTAACATCTTTATAATTGTTATTAAAGGCAAACAAAATAAAGGAAGTTATATTATGAACTAGGTTTTTATTTCCAGTGTTGAAAATTTTGAATTATTTTTTTTCCCTAGGCAATTGAGTTCATTTTTTTCCTTCTTCCCAAAGAGCATGATTTTCAAAGCCTTTATTTAATGTATCTATCTGTTGTTAGGGGTCCTATGACTCGTTAAGTTCTTTCCAGTATCTTAGATGTTTCTATGTACATAGCCCAAGAACAGAAACAGGAAATATGTTTTTTGTGGAAAAACCTTTGCATCCAATTATTTATATTTGGCAGGTATTTAGCTGTGATTTTCTTTGAATTTTGAACTCATGATTGAGGAGGTTGCCATATAAAAAATGCATGTCATTAAAAACAGCTTAACATTAAGTATCTCAGCTTTTTCAAATAAAAAGGCAATATTGAGTCATCAGGCACTTGGAACACTCTTTGGAACATACAGAGTGATTAAAATCATTTCCAACCAAGGGGTGAGACATTTGTTTCTATAAAATATGTTTAATTAATTAAGTTATATTTTATAGGTTAAATCATGAACTTCGAGGGTGGGTTCATAGACATGAAGTAGAAAGAACCAAGTCAAGAAGAATGACAAATAATCAACAGAAAACCCGTATTCTTCAGGTTTGTTTCTGCTTGTCTTTGAACAATGGTTGGCATATTTGTTGGAAGACTTCCCCCTGGGTTGCACACTTCCCTGGAAAATTTGGGAAGCTTGAACTTGAGCCTCTTCTCACTGCCTCCTGCTGCTTCTGCTATAGCTGTCATTGCCACTGAAGCCCCCCCTCCCAGGTTTTATAGCACTAGTTTAGGTTTTATAGCATTAGTACTGGCTGCTCAGGCATGGTGCTATTTCCTGTTCTCACCTTCAAATTTGCTTTCAAGCCAGGAGTTCCTATTCACAGATATCTGTAACATGTTTTTGGCACAATGGTATATAATAAATAATACTGTTTATCTCCTTTCTTTTTAGAGCTTTTCAAAAAGAGAGTGTTGAAACATGAGGCAATTTAGAAGTGAAGGCACATCCATGCAGGGCATTTTTGAACTTAGACATGTCCCAGTATGGGTTAATGACAGCTCTTAACTAGAACTGTTCCGTAGTACTTCCAACTCAATGTTGTTTGCCACAAAGCACCATTTATAGTCATTCTCCATCATTCATCAAATATTTATTACTATTTCTGAAGCACTTAAACTGGTAACTGGCATACTACAGTTTCCTCCTAACAAACATTATCTATGATATTAATAATGAGCCAGGGACTGTTCTAGATCCTGGGAATAACAGTAGTGAGTATCATAAAGTCCCCACCTTTGTGGAGCTTGCATTCTAGTGGGAGAGCTAAACAATAACCAAGTAAATAAATACTCAAATACACTCAAAATTAGAGGTAAGTTCTCTAAAGAAAAATAAAGCAGGTTAGGAGGTTAGAATTTGAATTGAGAAATCAGTTACTTTTTAGATTGAATAGTCAGAGAAGGCTTCTCTGAAGAAGTTTTACTTTAAGAAGATATTGTCAGAGTAATTAATGCTAGCTGTTATAACAGCCTCAAAATCTCAGTAGCTTAATAGAATAAAAATTTGTTTTTTCACTCACACAAAATTTCATATAGTTCTCTAGGATGGCTTTCTTCCAAGCAGTTAGTTAGTAAGGGATCCAGGCTCCTTCTATTGTATAGCCCCAATAACTTGAAATCCTTTGCTTCTAGCTTGGGTGTTAGGGAATAAAGAGCTTTGTAGATTATGCAAAATGTTTTAGGGATCAGGCCCAGGTTTTAGACAATGTTTAGTTGGCTAAAACTGTCACTTTGCATAACCTACTGCAAGGGAAACTGGGAACATGTAGTCTTCCTGTGTGCTCAGAATGAAGAAACAGATTTGGTAAGAACATTGCTTTTGCTGTAGGCAGAAAATGACAGAAGTAACAATGTAAAGGTTTAGGGGAGAGTCTGGAGAAAGAGCTTCAAGACAAAGGGAACAGCAAATATAAAGACGCTCTCGGGAGGGAACAGTTTACATCTTTAAGAAACATCAAGAAGCTTAGCATGGCTGGAATGCAGGGTTTGAGGGGAGAGTGGTAGATGGGACTAGAGAGGCTGCAGAGGTGAGATCATAGTGTACTTCATAGGCTATGGTGAAAACTTTGGGTTTGTTCCTAGTTAAGAGGGAACACCATTGAAAGGTTTGAGCAGGGGAGTGACTTGATATAATTTATATTTTTAAAAATCACTAGTTGCTACACAAAGTAGACCGTGGCAGGGAGCATGACTGGAAGGAGGGATACCAGTTAAGAAGCCATTTCAGTAGTTTAGGTAAGAGATGGTTGTGGCCCATACTAGTGTGGTGGTTGTGAAAGTGGAGGAATGTACTTGGATGCCAAATATATTTTGAAAGTAGAGCTGCTAGAAATTGTTGTTGTAAAATAAAAAGGAATCAATAATAATTCCTATGCCTTACATACTAGATGAATAGCAATGCCATTTACTGTGACTAAGACTGGGGAAGGAGCAGTGGAGACAGGAGTCAGGAGTTGTAGAAATGTTAAGTTTGATGTGGCTGTTAGACATTCAAGTGGACAATCAAATCTCCAGGTCTGGAATTTAGGAGAGAGGTTGGAAATTGATATTAATTGGGGGTGATATTAACTAGGGAGAAACTAAAGAAGAAAGAAGGGAATGAGGAACTGAGCCCTGGGCCAACTCCAACATTAGAGGCTAAAAGAGAAGAATCAGCACTTGAAAAATAAGAGGGGTGGGTGACCAATAAGATAAGAAAAGATAATAGGATAGTGGTGTCCCAATACCCATGCAAAGAAAGTTTTGTTGGTTTTGTTTTTTTTTTTTTTTTAGAGATGAGATCTTGCTCTATCACCCAGATCAGTGTAATCTTGAAGTCCTGGGCTCAAGCAATCCTCTTCCCTCATCTCCTGAGTGGCTAGTATTATAGTCATGTGCCACCATACCCCAACAATTTTTTTATTTTTTGTATATATGGGGTCTTGGAGTCTTGCTGTATTGCCCAGGCTGGTCTCAAACTCTTAACCTCAAGCTATCTTCCCACTTTGGCCTTCCAAAGTGCTGGGATGACAGGCTTGAACAGTGGTTGCCTGGCCTAAAGAAAGTTTTTTAAGAAGAAGAATGTGATTAACTAGTATGGAGCTAAGAGATACTGATTAAAATAAGGAATGAGGAATACTTTTGGAATTGACAATTAGAACTTGTTAGAGATTTTGATGAAAGTTGTTTCATTGGAGTGGCCATAACAAAAGCCAATTGAAGTGGATTCAGGGAGGTAATAATGGAGGAGAAAGTGAAGATTATTTCAGGGTAATCCCCATAAATGGGAATAGAGAAATAGAATAGCTGTAAGAATCAAAAAAGAGGTTTTATTTTTGGATGGGAAATATTTCACCAGGTTTACATGTTTATATGCTAATGAAAACATCTTAACTATTTGATTATTTGGATACTAATTGGAAGCACTATGTGATATGTTCAAAAGTAGATTAAAATGATATCAAGAAACATGGGTTTTTAATCATTATGGACTGTTTTCATCTATAAAATAATGAGGGTTAGTTAATCTAGATGAGCTGAAGCTCTGACATTGTGAGATTCTATGATTATCCAGTATGTGCTTCTCTAGACCTCTCCAACACCCTTTATTTATCTACTATAGCACATTTATTGGTTGTCGCTACTTCTAGAGTCTGCAGGCAGTCATTACCAATGTCATGGTTACCTCAAAATCCCAAAGCTGCTTATTGGCATTGGAACGTGGAATCCAGTACAGCAGTACAGCAGAAAATTCATGTCTGCCAAAGCCTGCACATCACCATACCATGACCAGAGGAAAAAGGGACTGTCTCTCTTTCACTTTCCAAATCTGGAGCAAGTAAATCTTATTTGCACAGCCTAAATATATCCAGAATCCTGGTGGCAAAATAGTTTGAGTAATATAGGATTCAGGCTTCTATCCTTTGCTATACAGGAGCTATCACGGGAGACAGGAATAGATCATTGCCACAGAGCTGGTATAATGGGCTTTATGAAAAATTAGATTAAAACTCTTGGCTTAAATGTGTTTTTTTATCTTATCTTTAGATGTAATTTTTCATGTTATTTTTTCCTGTTTATTGGATAAACGAATAGAATGTTTACTGTGGAAGGGGTGCTTAGTGTTCTTTAAACTTAAAAGAAATCTAATGCAAGGAAAATAATTTTAATTTCACAGTCTGTTCATTTGGAGGAGATTTGTATAATAGTTTAAAGTCTTATTTCTTTCTATGCTATTTTGGATACATATCTTTCTGTAAGGAGCTTAAATAATGATCAGAAATGTGGGAATCTTACCTATAATCAAAAAAGAAATGATGGGGATGAATCTGTATTTGTCAATGGCAAAAAAAGTTCTTGATTAGTCAGAGGAAGGAAAAGGATTATTCTGCTAATGCTGTTGTCAATACCCAAAGCATATAAGAATTCTTCAATTCTCTTTCTTAGTGTAGATAGCCTATAACTGCACTGCTTTTTCTTCTTTTCTCATTTCAACCTTCTTTTTCCTCCCAGTTACTTTAGGCTAAAAGTGCCTAATAGTCCTATAAGGTATTCTGTAATTTTGGTGAACTGACATTTCTTTGAAATATCTGTTGATTTAAGTATTATATCTTTGATTTGACCCATCCTATTTCATAATTATTCCCTTTTCCTAGACTGTGAGTAAAAGGTAAAGGGACAAATTAGTGAAAATGTCTTTCAAAATGAAGGTAAAATAAAAATATTTTCAGCCAGACAAAAGCAGAGAATTTGTCTCTAGATGACCTGTAGTATAAGAAATATTAAAGATGTTTTTTAGACTGAGGTAAATGATACCAGATAGAACCCCAGATTAGCAGGAAGGAAGAGCATCAGACTGGGCAAATATCTAGATAAAAAGAATAAGCCTTTTAAAAAAAACTTTATATTATGTGTATATATTTAAATGTCTTTAAAAGACTATTGTCTTTTTAGAGCAATAATAATAACAATTTGTTGTGGGGTTTGTAGCTTATATAGAAGTAAAATATAAGATAATAAGGACACAAAGGGATGGAGGGAGTAAATGGAATTATACTCTTAATAAAGTTTGTATATTGTTCAAATAACATTCCAAGGTAGACTATGATAACTTAAAGATCAAAGTATAATTTCTAGAGCAACTGCTAAAAACTAATATAAAGAAGTACAACTATTATTAAGAAGACAATATAAGAAATAAAAATCGAATACTAAAAAGTATGCAGTTCAATGAAAAGAAGTTAGGAAAAGAGAAACAAATAAGGAACAAATAGGATAAATAAAAAATACATCAAGATGGTAGACTAAAATCCAACCATATTAGTAATTAAATTCAGTGGACTAAACGCATCAATTAAAAGGCAGAGATTGTCAGACTAGATATTTTTAAAGGAAAGTTCTAACCATATGTAGTTTATAAGAAATAACATTTTAAATATAAGGACACAGACAACTGGAAAATAAAAGGGTGAAAAAATATCAGATAAAGTAGACTTCCAAACAAAGGATATTACAAGAGATAAAGAAGGACATTTCAGTTCTTTGAATAAACCTTCTACCCTGACCTCTCTCTCTCTACCTCCTCTTTAAGGCTAATAACTCTTAGATTTGCCCTTTTGAGTCTATTTTCTAGATCCTATAGGCATACTTCATTCTTTTTCCTCTTCTGTGTATTTTCAAATAGTCTGTCTTCAAGCTCACTAATTCTTTCTTCTGTTTAATCAATTCTGCTGTTGGGAGACTCTGGTGCATTTCTCAGTTTGTCAATTGAATTCGTAAGCTCCAGAATTTCTGCTTGATTTTTTAAAAAATTATTTCAATCTCTTTGTTAAATTTCTGTGATAGGCTTCTGAATTCTTTCTCTGTGTTGTCCTGAAGTTCATTGAACTTTTTCAGGACAGTTACTTTAAATTTTTTGTCTGAAAGGTCGTGTATCTCCATCACTCCAGGATTGATCACTGGTTCCTTGGTCTGTTTGGTGAGGTCATGTTTTCCTGGGTGTTTTTGATGCTCATGGATGCCCATCAATGTTTGGGCATTGAAGAGATTTTATTTTATTTTATTTTATTTTATCTTATTTTATTTTATTTTTTGAGACAGAGTCTTACTCTGTTGCCCAGACTAGAGTGCCATGGCGTTAGCCTAGCTCATGACAACATCAAACTCCTGGGCTCAAGTGATCCTCTTGCTTTAGCCTCCCTAGTTGCTGGGACTACAGGCATGTGCCACCACACCCCATTTTTAGTTGCCCAGCTAATTTTTTTCCATTTTTAGTAGAGACAGGGTCTCGCTCTTGCTCAGGCTGGTCTCTAACTCCTGAGTTTAAGCGATCCTCCCACTTCGGCCTCCCAGAGTGCTAGGATTACAGGCATGAGCTACCACACCCAGCCTAAGAGTTAGGTATTTATTTTAATCTTTGCAGTCTGGGTTTGTTTGAACCCATCCTAAAGAAGGAAATTTCATAATGACAAAAGGAGCATTTCATCAAGAATACAACAATTCTAAATGTATAGGGTCCTAATAACATAACTTCAAAATACAGGGAAAAATGACAGAACTCAAGGGAAAAATAGACAATTCTCAACATAATTAGAGATTTTTAATTTCCTGTCATTTTGATTTAAGTGTCTCACATGCTAAAGCAAAATAGCTAAAAATGCAAAAGGTCATGACTAATTTTTCAGTGAGGTTCCTTTTTTTGTTTGTTTGTTTTTTCTTTTTCTTTTTTAAGAGATGGGCTCTCACTCTGTCACCCAGGTCGTGTACAGTGGCATGATCATAGCTCACTGTAACCTCGAACTCAAGGGCATAAGTGATCATCCTGCCTCAGCCTCCCAAGTAACTAGGACTACAGGCATGTGCCACCATGCCCAGCTAATATTTTTATTTTTTGTAGAGATGAGGGCTTGCTATGTTGCCCATGCTGGTCTCGAACTCCTGGCCTCAAGTGATTCTCCTGCCTTGGCTTCCCAAAGTGCTGGGATTACGGATGTGAGCCACTGCACCCAGCCAGAGGTTCCTTTGTTATTATAACTGATGTAAACCTTAGATACATAAATGGAATATCCATTTTTTGCTTGCCCGAGGTCTCTGTAACTCAGCTTTCCCTAACACCTACCCATCCACTTCTGAGACTGGGGAAAGAAGTCTGACTTCTTTCAGACTTCTTTATTTCATATGTGTCAGAGTAGCAGAAATCATTTAAAATTCTCAGCTATTTAAACCTTATATTTATCAACTAGCTATAATTTAATTTTGATTTTATTTACTGCTTGATAACCATGTCAATAAATATAATATCTTTTTAAGTATACTTGTTTCTCTTTTTTCTTTTCATTTTATTGGTACTTTTTTCATTTTTGTTTAATAAGCATTTATTGAACACCTATTACATGCAAGACATACATTAGGTTTTTATAAAGTAAAATCCTTGACTTATTACAGAGCCAGAAGTTGGATGCCCCATATTGATCCCTGCATATTGGTTCTATCCATGAAACAAAATTGTTTCCTCTTCTTTTCTCCCTTAACCTTTCATACATGTTTCTGTATTAGTATTTATCACATTGTATTGTTTTCATATATCTGTCTTCCCAATTAAACTGGAAGCTTCTTAAAGGGAGAAGTCAAATGTTTAATTTTGTTGCTGTGGTGTGTGTAGGTGCTTTGATTGCTGAGAGATGGATATATGGACACGGTAATGTAACGAACAAATGATTAAACAATTATTTAAGCCACTGTTTGACAGGGTGACATCACTTCCTAACGTAATAGAAGTTGATAATATGACCTTGAACTCTGATATTCTTACAAAACTCTTCTAAAAATCAGCTTACAAAACTGCCAGGGAATATAAAAAGGCATAGCGCAAAGCAGATGCTATGTGAAAGACAGGTTTCCAGTGTAGCATATGTGGGCCGCTAATGGTTCCATACTGAACTGTTCTCTTGCCAAAAGAGTCATCAGTGATATCTCTTTAATGATGGCATATTCTGTAAGTGTATTTAGGCCTAAGCTCTTTTGTGTTTAACTCAGTAAACAATAGGACCTTGTTTCATTATGAACTTTTCATAGGTCTTAGGAACTTGTCATTGGCAACGTAATTATTAAAATAGTGTCAGGCATAAGTTGTTAAATGTTTAGTACTACTTGTACAGTGTGGTCATAAAACTTATGGTGTTTGGACTAAGCTTTTGGGCTCTTTCTTTAAACTTTATGAGAAGTGCCTTAAATGTCTTAATCTCCACAAGACACATCTCTCAGCCAAGAATGTGACCTAAAGAGATTTAATTTCTGTTAGTGTTTAATTATTTGGACTTAATATGTCAGAATATGAATACTTTAATGAAAGTTTAGCAAATGTAAATGTAGAATGAGTCAATATAGGAAGACCTTCATATAATTTCATTATATGATATTAAACTTTTTTTTCTCTACTTTTTTTTCTCCAGGGTGCTCTGGAACAGGGCTCAAATTCTCAGCTGATGGCAGTTCAATACACAGAAACCACTAGTATCGGGTAAGAAAGTGTGGAAGCACTTGGCCAGGGAATTTAAAACAGCTAGCATTTTAGTAAAGTTGAAATTCACACTTCCTTTTCACCTTAAATTTGTTCTCATCTATGACTTTTATATTAGTCATATCCTACTATGTATATAACATATACTACTTCTGAACAGTTGCAGTAAAGCCAGATAATTTCATCTCTCCCAGTCATAATTTTGATGAAAATCTTGAATATACATAGTTCTCCTGTTCTTGATTTGCATCTGTTTCATGAGCCTAGGGGAAGGGAATGTTATTTTTTGAGTGTTCTGTGCCAGGTGTCCTGCTGAGAGCTTTACATGCATTTTTTCTTTAAATCCATATAATAAGTTGAAATGTATTTTTTATATAGAAAAACTGGGCAAGTCATTAATTTTTTCATAATTTTTAGAGTTTAGACCTTAGAATCAGAATTTAGACCTTAGCGGTTTGATTTACAGTGCGTTTTTTACCACAGAGTACTCATTAAGATTTTTGAAAGATTCCAAAGGAAGTGCTGTATCTAGAGGTTTAAATGTCTTCACCAAGACATATTTAACTAAAAGGAAAGATAATGTAGGAGGCAACGTAGTATCATGGTTAAGATGGTAGCTTTATCTGCTCTGTTGGGCAGAGTTCAAATCATAACTGCCACTTAGTTGCTCTGGGAACTCAAACAGGTTAATGTAATTGAAATTTCCTCATCTACAAAATTCTGGCTGCACAGAGTTGATCTAATGGTTAAGTTAGATAATATATTTAGAGCACTTAGCGTGGTACTTAGCACATAATAATTGCCTTCCAAACATGGTAAATGGTGATGATGTGATGATATTGACAACATTATCACTGAAGTGAAAGTTGAGAGTCTCAGCTTCTACCTATAGTTCTACAACAGACTTACAGTTCACTATTTACTTGATGTTAATTTAAAATTTACTAAGAACCTATTATGTGCCAGGCAGTGTTCTAGGCTCTGAGAAAAAAAATATATGTAGTAAAAATGTAAGTTGAAAGCTTTTTTATTCATTATGTTATTAACTGAGACTTCCTATTAAATGACAATAAAGCAGCATATCAGCAGTCATGAATGTTTAAAATCCTGAGATTGTATTATCCGGTTGAAATGGATAACTAAAATATATTTAAATAGTAACTAATAATTCTGTGTTAACCAGAATTTATCATTCAATTACTATACATTTATTTTTAAAATATATTAATTGTTTGATGCATGATTATGATTGCATAATATTTCTTCATTAGTTAAAAATACTTTTAATTAATTACAGTCAATCCTCATTATTCATAGATTCTTCATTTGCATATTCACCTACTACAATCTGCTAAAATGTATCTGTAACCCCAAAATTAATACTTGCAGTACTTTTTTTGTCATTTGCAAGCATGCATAGATGTTCCCAGATGAGGTTGACCAAAGCAACATTCTGCCTTCTTCTTTCAGCTCTCATAGCATAAACAAAGTTTTTTAATGGCCCATTTAGTGCCACATTTTTCATAATTTTATGCTTTTTATTGCTGATTTTGCCATTTCAAATGGCCCCCAGGCATATTGCTGAAGTGCTGCCTAGTGTTCCCAAGCCCAAGCAGGCTGTGATGTGCCTCATAGAGAAAACACATGTGTTAGATAATTTTTGTTCAGGGCATGAGTTATAGTGCTGTTGGTTGTGAGTTCAAGTTAATGAATGAAAGATATATGTTAAAGAAAGTATCTTTAAACAGAAACACATAAAATAAGGTTATATATTGATTGGTTTACAAAAATATTGTAACCAGAGGCTCATAGGAACCTAACTCTGTATTTCCCCTAGGAGAATAGTTCAGGATTCACTAATTCAGTGTTTGCAGTGACTTATTAGAACATAACTATTACAAATAACAAAAATTGACTGTATATTCAAAATATAATCAGAAATGGCCTAGTGAGCAAATGTGATTATTTCAAAGGAAGTTCTCGTGACTCATTTATCATTTTCATTTAGGTCAGTCTTTTTCTCCTCTTTAGTTAATGATGTTTGATTAATACATTAAGTTTTCTCTTTGGAGAAAAATGAAGCATTGTAGTATCCCTTTGACTATTTTGGACATTGGCCCTAAACACTAAAAGACTTTGAAAATATTAAGAACTATATTAGTATCATTTGAATGTATCTTTGGGGGCACAATGTGGTTTGAAGTATAATAATTTTAGATTTTAATTTTATCAAAACATTTACATGATGCATTTAATAGCAATGGCCAGCAATTGTTGAGTGACTCATAGAAGGGGACCCATACTTGGCACTTTACATATATATCATCCCCAATAACAGTCCTGCAAAGTTTACATGGTTATCCTTATTTTATTGATGAGAAAACAGGTTGCTCAGAAAGGTTGATTTCCCCAAGAATATCCACTTGAGGAGTGGAGCAAGAATTCAAAGCCAGGTCTGTTTCCAAATCCTAATCTCTTTCCACCTTGTGCACAGCCTCATAGGCATGTACACCTTCACATATTTGACAGAGTGGTGAAAAATGACTTTTCCTCAGACTTAATTTTTATTACCAGAAATTGTAAAACCGTGCAAACTTATGTAGAAATCTATTTTCTGATAGTTTTTATTATCTGGTACATTTTAGAGCCTTGATTCAGAAACAAGAATATTTTTTTAATGAATTGGATCTTATAAATATCCTGATCTTGGGCTTTTCAAAATATTATAAAAATTACTGCCAAAGTGCTACTAATATTTTGGTTGGGAGAGCTTCTTATAATTTAGACAGCCTTAGAATGGGAAGTATTTTGGGAGAACATGGAACTTTTTACTTTCATAATACTTTACATTTTTCTTACTTTAGCAGGAACTCAGGGAGTGAGCTACAAGTATATTATGCCTCACCCAGAAGTTATCAAGACTTCTTTGAAGCCATCCGCAGAAGGGGAGACACATTTTATGTTGTGTCATTTCGAAGGGTAAGTTCATCTTGAAAGAATAAAGCTAATATTTTTGAATGCCTGCTGTATGTAAGATGTTGGGGTGAATATTTTAGAAGATACAAGTATGTGAGAGATAAGAAGCAATATAAAATAAATTATGTGAGTGGGACAGTGTAAGTGCATGTAATACATGCTTAACTTTGAGCTTTTCAGCATTATGAAAGTGAACATGAAATTGGTGTCAGTCTATGAGTGTATATTTAAAAAATAAAAACTACTTAATGATTTTTATTCTTTGTCATCCTGATAGCCATACTGTTTGTTTATAACTAAAGGAAAAGTAAAAAGATATTTTATTTAGGGTTTTCCTATTTAGGCTTTTTAAGCCAATTCCCTTTTAGTTATTGAGAAAGAGACTTCTGAAATGTAGGTTTAAGATGAGTCATAGGCAGGTTAATATATTAATTGTGGAATGTTTGGATCTATGTTCCTAAGATGTTCTATTTTTCTTGTCTCTCTTCTTGATAAAACATTTGGTTGGTGAAGAATGTGTTAAATAATCAGCTAGCTTATGCAAAAATAAATGTTTATACCAGCACTTTTGAATGTTATGAATGTTAGACTAAATGGAAAAAATGCATAGCTATTTACATTTCATCTACTTTTCTTATAAAATGAAAATGCTGTATATTCTTCCTAGAGTTGCCATGTGAATATCTTTTTTAGAGTGCTGTATGTTAACCCAGGAGCACATGAATGAGTTAGAATTTCTCAATGGTTTGTATCCTAAGACTTTGTTTCTTCCTTTTTTAATTTTAAGAGATGGGAGTCTCACTGTGTTGCCCAGGCTGAACTCACTCTCCTAGTCTCAAGCAACCCTGAGTTGCTGGGACTACAGGTGTGCACCTCTGTGCCTGGCTTATTTTTTCTTTTTTTAAAAAAGAATATAGGGGGGTGTGGTTAGAAATATGTACAGTTGACCCTTAAACAATGCGTGTTTGAACACATTTATATGCAGATTTTTCTCAACCAAACAAGGATCGAAAATACAGTATTCCTAGGATGTAAAACCCATGCATATGAAGGGCTGACTTTTCATATAGGAGCATTCCACAGGGCCTACTCTAGGACTTGAATATGCAGGGATTTGAGTATGGGGGGGGACCCTGGAATCAATCCTCCTGTATACTGAGGCACAACTGTATATACTAACAATAGAATAAATAATTAATTCACAGATTATTGTTATTGCTCACTGTCACTGAAATTCTCAGTTAGTTGTTTTCCTAAGGTATAAATATCTAGCAGCTCAGATTTTCAGGACCAGAGAACTTTGACACTTGAAGGCTAGGGAGATCAAACATTTTATGTATTTTCAGGTATTAATTAAATATGCTAAGAGATTTGGAATACTTTAGCCATGGCATCTCATGGTCTCTGCCTTTTCAAAAATTCCCTGTGCTCACTTTACTCTCTTAGACATAATTGGTATAGTTCTTTATTGCATCAGCTTCAGAATTTCTTTTCAGCAGGATGGGGGCAGCTGAGAATGGGGTTTCTGGCTTGGCTCCAACTGTATTGGCTGTTGAAAACAAAGTATTTGCTTTACTGTTGGCTTAATTATGTTAAAAGTTGGAGGGGCAGCAGGGGTGGGGGCGGGGAGTAAACTTTTAAGAATGGGATCCAGCACTACGAAGAAGAGACTTGCTGCGTTTAAAATGATTGTGTTGAAATGTATGTTAAGTTACTGCAGAAGAATGTTTTTATTGCTCAAATAACCAAATAGTTTTTCTTAGGGTCAGGATGATTATTATTTGATCAAAATAATATAATGTATATTAGAAATAGCAATTATCAAGCCATGACTTGAAGTCATGGTTAGTAATGCTTTTCTAAGGAAAGAGAATACGAATTTTTATAGAGAGAATAACCCTAGCTTTAAAGGGAATACATTTTTATAAAAGAAGATGAGTGGTGTTCTTTTGTAAAATTATGCATTGCATTTTTTGCATTTATAAAAAGCTATTTCTCATTGGTTTACTGTAAAAGTACTATTGGAAAATCATTGACCCCCCCAACCCTTTAATGTTCAGAAAGACTGTTAGGATTCTCTCTCTCATTCTGTTTGAATCTATCATTTTCTAATTACTGATTTATCACATTTTGGCATTTTATATGAAGGAAGAGTCAGGATAAACCTCAGCTTAATTAGGTAATAGTAGTTAGACAACATTCTGTTTCATTTTTTTCCTTCTGCTTTGTTTTAATAGTAGGAAAAAGGAAGTTAATTTTATCTTGATGACTATAAACTATGTTATGGGTTGGGAATTTAGTTCTTAAATACTTGGATTGTTGTCTTTGCTCTTGCTAAAGTGAAAATGAAAGAAGTAATAAATTATCTCATGCTTCTTCTCTTCCATCTTTCAATATGAAATATTCTCCTAACAATTTCATCAAAAAGGCACGTGGCATCATTTCTTGTGAAGAGGCGTGTGGATTTTTTCTCCCACTTACGCTGTTAATTTCATTGACAGAAATTATTGTAAATGATCCTGCGTTGGAAATTCAGAAATACAGAGATTCTGAAACCTCAAGTTTTTGCTTAGCATGAACCAGATATTTATAACAGTCAAGCAAGCCATATTTTCTTTTATAATTGGACATGTATTTAACAAAATATTTTAATATCTTAAAGCATAGAAGTAGCCATTGACCATTTAGTATCCCATTATTTAGTAAACCAACTCTCTTCCAAACTTACACTCCCTTACACCCTGCATTCCTGTACCCTTTAATCTCATTACAGTTGAGCTGCTGAAATTATTTTCTCTAAAGTAGACACACTGTTGGATGGCTTTTGAGTTCCTGTTATAGGTCAGCAAGAAAGAATGCTTGTGATCCCAGTTATCCTGACAAAGGCTCAAAACCTTTTCTGTTCTTTTGACTTTCCTTTAAGAATTTTCACCTCTAACATAGTAACCTATTCTACCTTTTTTGTTTAGTTACAGGTATTCGTAACTTATTTTCCTATAAGTACTTTGCCTTTTTCTCCTCTCTTTGACTTGTTTTAGTATGATTTGGAGAGGGGAGTATAGGAAATAACTTATTCTCAAACTTCCAAATCACTTTGCCTATTGTATGACTCATATATTAATAAGAAAAATCCAACTAAATTTGATGCTTATTTTTTAATGCTTTTATATGACAGTCTATTTAGGGAGGGGAGAGGTTGATTAAAAAATATAACAAAATGAATTCAAGAGCATGGGACAGAAACAAACTTCAGGAAAGCTCAAGTAAAGTTAGATAAGAAAGTGATTTTAAAGGGGCAGAAAAGATAACATTAAGAAGATAGATAGGGAAATAATATTAAATTATCTATAATTTCAATAAATATTCAAATACCATCTTTAGATGCTGCCTTCTCATCCACTATTATATAGGGAAAGGATTTTTTTTTAATCTTTCTGGGTCAGTTCTTCCTTAAGAACAGGTTCTCTTTGATTCAGATGGTTATGAATGTCACTTTGCCATATTATCTCCACTTATTTGATATTTCTTTTTCAAATGAGATGGATACCTACTTTTAGAACACTTATTTCTTTTATATTTTGTTTTCAGTACCTGACCCTCAAATCAAAAATAAACACTTAAAAGTATCTTTTCATCTGTTTCAAATACATATATAATGTAACAGAAGAATCTGAGCTATAGCTATGTACCTGCCTCAGAGCTGTTTCTCTCTCCCTTTCCACATATTTTATGTATTCCAGATATAGTGCCATCTTTTGGTATTTCACCCCTTCTTGGTCCCTTATAAAAAATTGATTAACACTGTCATGTACATATGGCATGGATTGTAATAGGAACTTAAGTAATAGGGACTTACTGTAAGATAAATGGGAATTGAAGATGCACAGGAAACTGACTCAGCATCCAAACAGTCTTTCTGTGCTTGTGCTTCACAAAATGAAAATGGATACTAGTACTTATAGAGAAGTGGAATAGTGGCCTGTTGTCATTCTTGATTCATTCAACAGCAGCTCCAGCGATTCCACTTTAGTCTTTTTTCACACATTGCCGATGGAAACTCCTCAAGCACAAGATCTGATTGGGTAGTCACTATTTCTTATGAAGAATTGCTCTGGCAGTCGTGGCTCATGATCAGGGTCCCTTCATTTATTTCATTAAATGTACTCTCTTGCTTTGTAAGTTAGCAACTTTATGCAGAAGGAAGAACCTAGGTCCACTTTTTTGAGAAAATGATTGTGGCAGGCCCTTGGGGCTTCATAAACTATTAGACCACACAGCCTGCTTTTTTTTAAAAAAAAAATTCTTTCTTGTATTGGTTCCTAATTGTTTGATCTAAAAGGCTCATATTCTCATCCTTTTAAAAGCAGGAAGTATCATATGCTTTTGTATCTCCACCCTGGCACTGAGGACAATGCCTGCGACTCAGTGCTTGCTTAACAGAATAGTTTTAGGTTTGTTTCACTGAGGGAAGTCAGAGTGATGATGTAAGTTTGTTGTTTTTCATAATCATTTAAAGGGTATTTTTACATTGTTTTGCTTAAATAAATTTGAATCTATTTTACTAATCCAAGAAGTAACATAAGCTGTGCTGAATTCCAGCAGAAAGTTTAGTTAGAGTTGATCTCTCTTTTGTCCATTTATGGTTGTACTAGCCAGTGATGCATCAGCTTTATTTCTTGTCTCTGAATATAAGCTTTAGAGCTAAAGAAACCACCTGCATGTAGTGTTTAACAGCTTTCTACACTAATAGGTAGAACTTTGAAGTACTTGCAACCTCATTTGTTAATATTTGGTGGAAACATTTTGGAATGGATTATTGTTAGACCTCACTGCTTTCTTTTTTGGAGAAGAGATGGTGTCTCCTATTTGTACAGATTCAAGCAGCATGAGCCAGAAAAACTTTGGAAAAACCATAGAAAATGCCCTGAGTATTGCAAAAAGTTTGACTGGTGATGTTATTCATTCAAAATGTTTGCCAAAGGTTTATTCCCATGGATGGCCATAAAAAAGAATTTCAAAAAATAGCAATGCTATTCAGCTTTAAGAAACAATGGTGATATAGCACCTCTTGTATATTCCTGGATACGGCTGGAACCCATTCTACTAAGTGAAGTATCTCAAGAATGGAAAAACAAGCACCACATGTACTCACCAGCAAATTGGTATTAACGGATCAACACCTAAGTGGACATATAGGAATAACATTTGTCGGGTGTCAGTCAGGTGTCGGGCGGGTGGGAGGGGGGAGGAAGGGATGAGTATAAACAAACATAATGAGTGAGATGTGCAACGTTTGGGGGATGGTCATGCTTGAGGCTCTGCCTCGAGAGGGGAGGGGGGCATGGGCAATATACTTAACTGTAATATTTGTACCCCCATAATATGCTGAAATAAAAAAAATAGCAATGATATTTCCTAAACTAATACCTAGATTAGTAGTTAACACATGAACAATGGCATATTTTCTTAATGTATATTATTGTCTCTTAGAAATTTATGTTTAGTTTGTATACATATAAATAATTATGTATAAAATCTTCATAGGCAGGAGGAATTTCCTTAGAAATCAAAGGAAATTAGTTTATAAAGTCTACTTCAAAAAGATACAGCTCCTTCTTTCGTTTCTGAGACTTTACAACTTGAGCATACACATGCATCTTGGAGTTTGGCCATTTTCTTATCTCCACTTTCATGGCCCTTCAGCCAAATTCTAGCTAGAAAAAAATGTGAATAAATAAATTTGGAAAGATACTTGCATTTAAAAAAAGGTCTTATGTCAGAAGAGAGACTTTTAAAAAAACCCTTCTTTTAGAAGGCTTTTCTCATTAGTTTTTAACTTTAAAATATACTCTCATTCAAGTATAAAGCACATTATAAAAAATTAGAGCAGAGTTGTCTCAGTATCCACTTAACCTAGGTTTACTTAACCATTATATCAATAATATTTTTATATCCATTTTCTGTTTCATTTCACTATGTACAAATATTAAAACTTTAATGTGTACAACCTTTATAGTTTACAAACCTCTTTCATATACATAATGTCAGTAGTTCCTTACATATTCTTAGTCCTAATTTTGAATGAAAAACTGAGGCAAAGGGAGGTTAAATAGCTTGTCTAAGGACACAAAAATAGTTAGCATTAGAACTAGGGCAATAATGGAGGTATTCTAATTTAATACAATGTTTTGTTGTTGTTTTTACATTCTGGTGCTTTTTTTCTTTACATCTGGTGCTTTTAGATATATTACAGAACATGTAAATAATAAATTACTCTAGCCTTCCCAAACCAGCATGTTTCATTGCCACTTCTGCTGGACAATTTTGGCAGGGTTATTACATAGCTTCAAAAATTTTCTGTTTGTTAATGACCTGATTGTAGATCAAACACTTTATTAGGTTACACTTTCATAACACTAAAGAATAACTTAATGGTTTGAAAGATTGTAATATAGCTTCAGATTTCAAACCAGGGAATAGGATAAATGGGCCTTGAAAGTTTCTGGTTTCTTTTTAAAACATTATCTAAAATTTCCAGCATGTTGGAAAAGAATGTCTTTGCTTTGTCTTAAAAAGGAAGTAGTTTAGCCAAAATAGAAGTTGTCTTAATTATTGCTACCTTAGAGTTTCTCATTGAAAATAGTGAGTTTTTTGGTATATAAATACATTTTGTTATGGATTCTATATGTGGAATGCTAGATCCTTGAGATCAGAAGCTTTTGATCTCAAACTCCTTATTAAATACGGGTTACTGTTGGGTGGTTTTAAAGGATTTAGTCATTGTTCTTTGACTCTATAACGGATTGCTAGCTAACAAAAAATTTGTTATTTGGACTTTTCAATTGCAAACTCTAAAACAACTTGCTTTATGTTTGAAAAATGATTGTTCAGTAGTCTATATAACTAGACTTGTATATAGTCATTGATATAGAGAACTTATAACTCATGAATAATTTGAAGTCTTCAATATTCTCAGAATGGTGGGCAGATCCATTTGAGTCAGGATAGTTTTCTAATTGTTCGTTATTTGAGTGCTCTATTTAGTAGTCTTATTTTATAATGTGTATTTGTAAGCATTTGTTTTATCTCTCCTTTTTAAGTTGCTTGCTTTTCTGGTCAGGGATAAAGTTTGTTCAATCTGTTTTGTCTTTTACTGCAGTCCCCAACCCCCAGGCCACAGACCAGTACCAGTCAGTGGCCTGTTAGGGATGAAGCCACAGAGTTCTGTCACCCCTCCCACCTCCTAACCCCCACCACCCCACCTCTCATCCATGGAAAAATTGTCTTCCGTGAAACCAGTCCCTGGTGCCAAAAAGGTTGGGGACCGCTGTTTTATAAGATCTGTTGTAATGCATTGCAGACTGTGCAGAGCAGGTCCTAAATAAATGTTGACCTCTCAGACCATTAACTATTTATTTATGCCCTTTAACTTTATATTTTATGTCTTACTGTTCAAAAGATTCCTAGAGCTGGGGTTTGCAGAAACAAAGGAGGACATTTTTCTCAACAAATATTTAAAATTACTTTTGTAATTTGGATAACAAAAGTTTTAAAATATGTAGTCTACTTTGATGTGGATGGACTTTTAGCTGTTGAATAGAATCATTCCTGAAAGACTTCTAAAGTTATACTGAAAAAGGTGGTATTTAATTAATTGATAAAGTTCTTACCAAATTTCAGATTTTTTAATGAGGTAAAAAAAAAAATACTTCCCCAAAGTGGAACTGCATTCTGTAAAGAATATTTCTTCACATCATGAATATGTGAGGAAAAAATGTATTTTAAACAACTCATACGTGCAGACCTTAGGGACATGCATTCTAGCCCCAGTTTTGCCTCTCACTGACATTTGCTATGAAACTTTGGACAAATCACTTAACCCCTCTTATCTTTAGTTTTCTTATTTGTACAATGATGAAATTAATGTAGATTTGCATTTTCCTTCTAGTTCCAAAAATCTATAATTTTCTTCTAACTCTGTGTGTTTGTTTGAGTGTATGTATGTACTGTCCTTTTAGGAAGCTGTAGTTATTGCTTTAAACCTTTAAAAGTTACTGAAGTGATTCAGTCTACTGGAATTAGTACAGTTTTAGGGTTTTGTGAAGCAACTATAACAAAAACCACAAAATGTGAACTTACAAGGTAGGCCCATAAAATAATGAGTTTGATTTTTTAATAGCTGACAATTTTGTAATTTATTTAATAGTCACTTATACAATACACAATATAACAGTCTCTAATCCTTATTATATTTCCACAAGATAGGTATAGTTATTATCTTCATTTTATAGATGGAGAACCTGAGGCACACAGAGGTTAATTAATTTGTCCATTGTGACATAATTTGGAAATGGCAGAGCTAGAATTTTACCTAGACAGTCTGACTCCAGAGTCTGTGTTCTTGATCATTTCCCTATATTGCCTTTCTAAAATTTTTATATCCAAATATCATATCTTTCAAAATAGTCACCTTGGAGTTTAATTCCATTGATCTCTCTCTTCAAAACATATTTTGAGTTACTTCAGGTTCATTTTCCAAAGAGATCAAGACAAAGCCCTGTGGAAAACCAAACCACAGGGTATTTAAAGTAATAGTGTGGGAGGAACAAGAGCCAGCAGGGAAACAGAGAAAAAATTATTAGAAATATCGGAAGAGAATTGGAAAAGTATAGTACAGATAAAGGAAAAAACGTTTGACTTGTTTATTTTATTTTAAAACATGGAGGTCAAGGAAGATAAGTTCAAAAGGGAGGTGATCAGCAGTTTCAGATGTTAAAAAGCTTCTTGAGAATGAGAAATGAAAATACCCAGTTGGCTTATTAAACATAGAAATCATTGGTGATTTGAGATTATATTTATTGTAGAGTAATCAGAGCAGAATCCAAACTAGAGATAGGAGAGAAGGGGAAAGAAATTAAATGATGAGTTTTGTAAATATGACATTGAAGGGAAGATATAGCCTGGATATATTAATAGTCAAAGGGAAGAAACTAAGGGAGTGAGTGTGTGTGTGTGTGTTTAGGATAGAAGAGATATAAAGCTAGAGTGTAAGGTAACTAGAGACTATTGTGGTCAGTTCATAAATGTAACAATAGAGCTTATGTTTTATGCTTGACAGATGTACTAAAGGAAAATAAGCAAGTCAATGTTCCACATCTGTATTAATGTTTTTCTGTTTAAAGCAAAGTATGGAGAAAGGTGAAGAACAATTTTTGTTTGCTTATTTGCAGTAGGACTACAAAGAAAATAAAAGTGTATGGAATTAAAACCAGATTTAAAAAAAATAAAATCATATTTAAATTATTCCTTGAGATATCAAAAGTCTTTTAAAGCTTAAATAAGGACCTAGTTTTTAATGCCTAAAGAGTTTTAAAATTGTAAAAGTTGATAGAACTGTTTCTAATTTAATTTATATGGAGATGATTTTAGGATTTTTTTCTCATATAAAAAGTTAGAAAACTAGCAAAGTAGCCTGTTAAATCATTTTATTTCTACACAAAATTTGGTACAATCTTTTAGATGATGTCACAAAATTATAGAGGAAACTAATTATTATAGTTAGGAAAAGTTGATGATTTATGATCTGACTCAGGATTAAGGTCTCATGACTCATGTCATTTCCTCCCCTCCCCCATATGTAGTGATTCGTTCATTTTGGACTCTGATTTGTTTAGCTTTTGACACCATCAGCAAATCTGGACACTGACATTTAGTTGGTTTTTCCTGAAAAATCTTAGGGCTAATAATTGCATGATATTTATTTCAACACATTGCTGCTAATCTTCTTTAAAGATTTGAGGAGTTGTCTAATTCATAATGTGGGCATCATGCTGGAAGCCACCATGATGGATGATTAGCTGAAACTAGGAGTATAGTGTCTAACTAAATAATTATGTGATTGCTTAATGTCTGTTTCCCCTGCCAGGTGATAAGCACCCTGAGGGTAAGAATCTTCTCTTAGTCATTACTCTATTCCCAATACACAGCATAGTGCCAAGTATGTAGCAGGTATTCAATAAATACTGAATGAATAAACAAACAAATGAACTGATACCAAATCAATTTGATGCCATATTCTGAATTAGTTTATACAATCATCATAATGTATTAGGGAAGTTGTGATAGACCAGTTTATTGAGTATTTTTATCATGCCATCTGTTTCTCATGATAAATTTAGAAATCAGTCTTTTGAAAATGCATTGAATTCAAATGCATTTTTAAAAGGCTAAGTACTGTTTTGCATGTGGGAAAACTATATATCCAATAGGATATTCTCTGTGTTTCAAAGTTGAAACACTGGTCTTGGTATTACATGGACAGAGAAGATTATTTTTCAATGCTAAACAGATTATGCTATCATTTTAACCTCCAGAATAAGCCCCAGACTAAGTTTCATATCTTTAGAGGCCTGTCTATAATGTGTTTGTGATGTCCTAGAAGGATGAGACTATGTTAGCATTTTATTCCCTGCACAGTGCTTATTTCATATATGGAAGGTATTTAAGAAAAGCTTGTCAACTCAAATTGTTGAATCTTTTCATAGACTGTCTTTTGAATAATTTATTTAGCCATCTATGTCTGATTATAATATGCTTTAAAATCTTAAAATATTAAACTAAAATATATCTTATAGAATAAATAGATCTCTGTTATTCAGTTTTCATTTTATAGCGGGGTTTTCTTCTGATTCCATTTTTTATTGAATAGAAATGCAGTAATTTTTATTCTGTTGAGTCTGCCTTGGAGGGGGGTACTGTCACGTATTTACTTTGAAGTTCCTTAAAGAGGTTGGTTGAATTCTCCCTCAAAAATGTACTTTGAATAAGCAGTTTTTAAATATCTATTCTAGTACAAGCAATGTGAACTAAAAAGAAAGATATTAGGTTGGTGCAAAAGTAATTGCAGTTTGGGACTGTGAATTTTAAATCATTATAAGAAGGCTCAGACACATCTTTATTAATCAAAATAGGAACCATTACAATCAACACACTTTTGCCAACGAGAAATAAGTTTGTTTATTCCTATAGCATAAAAATCCATGCTTCAGGATTTGACGAACTCTTGGAAAGCATTTTCTGCATCCTTCTGGTTGTGGAAGCATTTTCCCTTCAAAAAGTTGTCGAGATACTTGAAGAAACGGTAGTTGGTTGGCAAGAGGTCAGGTGAATATGGCAGATGAGGCAAAACTTTGTAGCCCAATTTGTTCAACTTTCTTAGTGTTGGTTGGCTTTGTTGTGGAGAAGAATTAGGTCCTTTCTGTTGACCAATGCCGGCTTCAGGTATTGCAGTTTTTTGTGCATCTCATTGATTTGCTGAGCATACTTCTCAGATATAATGGTTTTGCCAGGATTCAGGAAGCTGTAGTGGATCAGACCGGCAGCAGATGACCAAACAGAGACCATGACTTTTTTTGGTACAAATTTGGCTTTGGGAAGTGCTTTGGAGCTTCTTCTCGGTCCAGCCACTGAGCTGGTAGTTGCCAGTTGTTGTATACAATCCACTTTTTGTCCCAAGTCACAATCCAATCATTGCAAGAAGAGAAGATGACACTTCAAAACAACAGATTTTTGCTGAATGAGTTCTTCAGCAACTTCTCATGTAGTTTTAAGAGGGTCAGCTTCTATGATTGCTCTCAATTGGTCGTTGTCAACTTCCAATGGCTGGCCACTGTGTTCCTCATCTTCAAGGCTCTCGTCTCCTTTGCAAAACTTCTTGAATCACCACTACACTGTACCTTCATTAGCAGTTCCTGGGCCAAATGCATTGTTGATGTTGCTGGTTGTCTCCACTGCTTTACGACCCATTTTGAACTCGAGTAAGAAAATCACCCGAATTTGCTTTTTGTTTAACATCATTTCCATAGTCTAAAATCAATTTAAAATAAATAGCAAGTAATAAGTCTTTAGCAAAATAACATAAAGAGAGAAATGCACATTAAAATGATGTATAGCATAACCACATTTAGTTAAGAATGTATCCCAATATCAAATGGCAAATTTCATCAATGCTAAAACCGCAATTACTTTTGCACCAGCCTAATATATAGTAAAAATCATTTTTCTTTTACTTTGGAATAAAGAAGCTCCAACTCAGAGCTATGTAAGCAGACATTTATCTGATGTATGTATGTATATCCATATAGCCACTCGTCTTCTGTATGTTTGGCTCTAACCTTTCAGGCTCCTATTTTGCCATCAAGTCCAAGACCCAACTGAGTCATAAAAGAGTGGAGACCTTTTTTTTTTTTTTTACTTGAGTCTTTAACTGCATTTAGACTCTCCCCCTCATCCCCCCCCTTTTTTTTGAGACAGGGTCTCCTTCTGTTGCTTGGGCTAGAGTGCAGTGGCTTCATCATAGCTCACTGCAACGTCAAACTCCTAGGCCCAAGTGATCCTCCTTCCTCAGCCTCTCGAGTGCCTGGGACTACAGGCATGTGCTACCATTCCTGGATAATATTTTTTAAATTTTTTATAGAGATGGGATCTCGCAGTACTGCTTAGGTTGGTCTCAAACTCCCAGCCTCAAGCAGTCCTTCCACCTCTGCCTCCCAAAGTGCCTGGCGTGAGATCCTTAGATTGATGTGGTAATTCTTATATCAGTGGTTCTCAAACTCTTTGGTTTCCAAAGCCCTTTATATAGCCCTTCTAAAAAACAAAGAGGCATTGATGAGAAGAGTGGCATGGTTTTTTACATGTTTTAAAAATCTCTTTAATAACTGGCTTAATAGAAGCTCCCTAGGTTCTCATATCTGCTTCTGTGTTAATGTTCTTTTTGGTTGAACTATATGAAGAAAATCTAGCCTCATACAGATATGTGTAATAGTTGGACATGGAAGGAATATTTTAAAAGCCTTTCAGATAATTGTGGATATTCTTTGATGCTACACCAAATGCAAGATGGTAGTTTCTTAAAGGTTAATTGCAATGTGGAAGCCAAATCTATGAACTTTTAGTACTCTGAAACATTAAAATTAATTGGTTTATTTTTTTGAGGGTTTATTTTGTTTTGTTTCATGTAGCAGCTTTTACTATCTCACAGTTTTTGTGGATCAGGAGTCCAGGTGTTGCTTTCTTGGGTCCTCTGCTTCAGGATCTCATCTGAAAGCTAACAGTAACATTCTTGGCCAGGGCTGCAGTCTCATCTTAAGGTTTGACTGGGGAAGGATCCTCTCCAGTAGGCAGCTCACAACATGGCAACTTACTTTCTCAAAGCCGACAAGGAAGAGTTTATATTTACCAGTTTATAATAATTACAGTGGATACATATGAACAGCCAGATTGAAGAGATGGATAGCGGCAAGGCATGTGGGAAGGGGATCAGAGCTTCCATGTCTTCTCCAGGCATGCCACCTTGTAGGAACCTCCATGAGGTCAGCAATCGGCAGCTTGAGAGTTCTTTATGTATTCTAGATACAAGTCCTTTCTTAAATATATGATTTAAAAAATATTTTCTCCCAGTCTTTTGCTTGTCTTTTAATCTCCTTATAAGTGTTTTTTAAAAGGGAGAAATTCTTAATTTGATGAAGTCTAATTTATCAGCTTTTTCTTTTATAGATTGTGCTTTTGATGTTGTAAGAAACACAGGCTCATGCCTGTAATCCCAGCACTTGAGAGTCAAGGTGGGAGGATCACTTGAGGCCAGGAGTTTGAGACCAACCTGGACAACACAGTGAGACTCTGTCTCTACAAAAAAACAAAAAGAGAAATATTTGCCTAACTCAAGATCACAAAGATTTTCTCACAATGCTTTTTTCTAAAAGTTTTATAGTTTTAGGTTCTACATTTAGGTCTGTGATCCATTTTGAGTTAATTTTTGTATATGGTGAAAGGTATGCATCAAAGCTAATTTTATACAAATGGATATCCAGTATTGTATGATATTCAATGCTATGTTTTCATCCATTCGCTTTTAAAGGAAGAATCAAAGCAAAGCAAAGTTAAAAAGGTTATACCAGGCTTTCAGTTTGCTTTGTGTTATCCTTGACTTTGTTAGGTTATACATTTTGCTGGAACTTCTTAAAACAGTATCCTGTGATTGAACTTCTTCAACCTCAAATTTCCAGTCTTTTTACTTACCCAATGAAATGTTATTTATATGCTCTTTGGAAACATAACATATACTGTAGATAATTATAGCAGAAGTGTAATGGGTAGCAGAAGATATTGCCAAACCAAAATTCTGGAGACTAGACAAGATAAACATATAATATGTGCCTGTATAGACCACAGTACTAGGAAATACACAGAGAAATAAGTGAAAGAAAGCTAAAGTTCTTATAAGAACTGTCTGATACTTATCTAATCTATTAGTGGTTTGTTTTCCTTAATTTAATTAAAAAATAGCTTCAGAATTAGACCCTAGAATGAATCTTTTAAAAACATATGTATTATGTATACACATTCATATATACACATATTCTATGCATTGCATAAAGAACAGAAAAATTACACAGGGTATAATTTATCCTGTAGCATTGTGCAGTCTTATTCAGAAATAAGAAAACAAGTTTTTCCACTTAGCTGTGAGTCATTACTTTTCAGTTTAGTGGAGAAAATAACTTTTGGGGCCTGATGCAGCATTTTTTTTTTATAGACAATCATGTAACATGGGCTTTAGAGTCATATAAATCCGGGTTTTAACTAGTGTTTTCAACTGCTTAGAAACTTAAAGACTAGGGAAATATTTTTCATAGCCTCAGTGTCCTTATCTCTGTGTTATATTAATAGTTGTCTCTTCTTAGGTTGTTGAGATGTTTAAATGAAATAATAAATCAAGTGCTGGCACAGTATTTAACACATAGTAGGTATTCATATATGTTTATTTCTCTATCATCAGGGGATTGACCTTGGAAGCATATGGCTACAGTATGAAAAACCCATAAATGGAGGGAAGTGTTTGTTTTCATTAGATTTAGCACAATCATCTATGATCCCTCCCCTCCCCCAACTCCCCAGAAAGATTCATTTTAATGCTATTATTTTCCTCATCATCCATCAACAGACAAAAAATTAGCATGTTTAGGAAGAGCATTAAAACTGCAGAATTTTACAACAGTAGCATTCATTACATTACTATCCGTTATCCAACTGGGTTTATGAAGGCCTGATTTAGATAATTTAGACCTATGCTTTTTCTGTTTGGGGGGAAGAGAATCAGAACTTTGAAAGGAAGGGCTCTTCCAAACAGAAAGATAGCTAGAATCTCCTTCAATAGTATTTAATCTCTTCTAATAGTCTAAAAGTGATTTTGGAGTTCTTTTAAATATTTCCTGTATTGATGCTAATTCAGTGTTCATTTCACATGATATCTACAGAAACTAGAGACTGAGATTACAATCAGAAAACTGAGTAACAGGAGGCACTAAGGTTTTTTGCTGTTTTGAGGGTTTATTCTAATTGACCACATCACATTCATTTGCATGGAGTTAGTGACATAAGCTGATAATTGAAAAGAAACCAGTCTTTAATCTCACCTTTTCATATTGATATTAGACAGGAGCCACATTACTGATATGTCATAAGATCATTCAGAAAATATAATAAACATTATTTTCACTTGTTGCATGAAGCCAGCCTTTATTGTTTTCTTACAAGTATTAAAACATACACATAATCATGTATAGATTTAAAAAAATTACATCAGCATAGGTTACGTAATTGTTAATAGATGTAATTGCACAAGGTTGTAATTGTTTCCCATTTTCAGATGAAGCCTGTTATCTGACACTTTTCTATATAATAGGAGTCCACAGGTTATTAAGAAGATAAAAACTTAATAATTTGAATAGTTGAATTCTACTCTGATGAAGCAACTTCATTTAGGCCTAAAGCCTTTGGGTTACCTTTTTTTTTTGCAGACCAGGTCTCACTCTGTGCCCTGGATAGAGTGCAGTGGCCACTCATAAATAGTTCACTGCAACCTCAAACTCCTGGGCTCAAGCTATCCTCCTGCCTCAGCCTCCCAAGTAGCTGGGACTATATGCACATGCCACTGCGCCTGGTTAATTTTTTTTTCTATTTTTAGTAGAGATGATGTCTTACTCTTGCTCAGAGTGGTCTCAAACTCCTGAGCTCAAGCGATCCTTCCGCCTCAGCCTCCCAGAGTGCTAGGATTACAGGCATGAGCCACCATGCCCAGCTTGGGTCAGCCTTTTAGTTATAAGTTTATGTTGCTTATTTTTTAGTAAAATATGTGAGTATGTATAATACCCTATCATAAAGAAAGAAATGATCAACTGAATTTCTGTGCATATATGGTTGCTGGTTATTTGTAAGCTATTCTCCTCCTAGGATCATTTTTACCAATTTTGTATTCAGCTTAGATTAGGGAGAATATAGTGTCTCCTTAGGTTAAATACTTATTAGAACCAAAAAGTTCGGACTGAATTTCTTTTTTTTAATTTTGGTTTTATCTTACTGCATTTTTTTGCAGTTGATTTGATTTTAAAATATAAAACTAGGAGGGCATATTTTCCACCTACCAAAATGTGGATCTTAATTTCATTTTGAAACAAACACCTCTATTTTAAGAAGGTGAATGGTAGTGATAAATAACAAAACCCAAAATTCTTTTAAACTAGTAGTGCTTTTTTTGTTGTTCTTTAGCAGAAAAAATAAATATGAGATATCTTTGGAGCATAAAAGATTTCTTTCCTCAGACCTTTTAAGAATTGATTTTTTAAATCTGTAGTCAGTTTTGTTTTTTTTTTAATTCAGGATATTATGGGGGTACAAACATTTTGGTTACACATAATGTGTTTGCCTCATCCAAGCCAGGACTACAAGCATGTCCTTCCCCCCACAGCGTGCTCCGCTTCCATTAGTTGTGGGTTTATCCCCCCATAAGAATTGATTTTATTATCCAAAAAATTTATTCATACTAAGTTGTGACTGTCTATTTGAATAATTGCCTTACTTTTATAATTATTTTTGGAAAAACTCTTCCAACTGTGCAGCTGTCCTCCAAGAATTATTATTTAAGCAATAAATTTAATCAATTTCACTGTCATTCATTCATGACAAATATCCTATATATTTTGCCATTATATTCCTGGCTGTTTTCACTGCAGAGAATCCTGCAATGAACAAAACAAGCCCTTGCTTTTCTAGAGCTTACATTCTAGAGACAGATGCTAAACAAATATACAAATAAATATGTAATAGAATATCAATGTGTGTTAAGTGTTGAGAAGGAAAATCAGAGTAAGAAGGCAGAGAGTAATTTTAAATGAACATTGAGAAATTATATTTTTTCAGTTTGAAGCATATAAATGTTTCAGCTTGTCTTTTTAATTTTGCTTTTGACTATTTCTGTTGCTGGTAATAACTATTTAAATAAATTAGGAACTCATTATAAATATTTTGTACACTAATTTAAAAATCTAACTCTAGTGAACTTGGCATTTATAAATAGAGGTGTCTATAGAGGAATAAAATCTTCAGTTAACTACTACTTTACTTTTAGCAGTAAAGTCTGCAGCTCATGAAATTTGTAATTCTGGAGTGGTTTCAGCTTGCACCAGCCCCTGGGGAGCCTGTTGATACAGCACTGAGTTACAGATTATTATTCAGCTGTAGAAGTTTTTATGCTTAGGCATTTTCTTACATCTTCCTCTCTCAGTCAGTTGAAATCTTGTATTTTTGCCAAATAAAACAAATCCCATACTAATAAGAAGCTATAAATAAACAGTAGGAGCATGAGTCAGAGCCAGCATCACTCTTATTCCTTGTGTGTACCCTCTTTAGTATTCCCCAATATATTCCTTTTGCACAAACATGTAGTACTGCACAACTGCTGTTCTACAGATGAACTCCTTATTTAATTGAGGGCTATTTTTTAGAACTAAGTAATACTGTGACTAGTAGGATTCTGGCATATTACCAGTGTCAAAAGCAGAATGTGAAACTGTTTGCTGTTGATGGAAGAAAAAAGAAATGTATTTCCCACCTTTCTTGTAGAAAGCCCTAAAGACTTCAGCCTAGAAGGCTATTTGAGACAGAGTCTCACTCTGTTGCCCAGGATAGAGTGCCATTGCATCAGCCTAGTCATAGCAACCTCAAACTCTTGGGCTCAAGTGATCCTCCTGCCTCAGCCTCCTGAGTACCTGGGACTACAGGTTCCTACCACCATGCTTGGCTTATTTTTTCTATTGTTAGTAGAGATGGGGTCTCACTCTGAGTTAGGCTGGTCTTGAACTCCTGACCTCAAGCAGTTCTCCCATCTCAACCTCCTAGAGTACTAGGATTACAGGTGTGAGCCACCATGCCTGGCCCAGAATGGACTTTTATGTGACGTAGCATAACTCAGCAATTTTGGCGGAAAAAGGAAAAAGACAAGCTGCTTGAAAGTCCCATCTCTTTTGCTAATCAGGTTCTATCTGATAAAATTTTATCCTGTTTGGCTTCATTATTTATTTATTTATTCAGTAAATGTTCATTGAACATTTACTGTTACCAGGCACTGTGCTACTATAGAATATATAAAAATGAATATGCTAAAATCCTTGTTCTCAAGGAATTTATTATGGTGGAGAAAAATGACTTGTAAATCCAAAAGTACACACTGTGATAGGAACTATTAATATATCAATATAAAAGAGACATCATGCAGAATACTCTGAGATTGCAAATAAAACTACTATGTATGAAGCATTCTACTGTCCTAGCTATTTTACAGAAGTTATTTCATTTAATCCTTTCAACAGCTTTATGAGGTAGATATTATTACACTAGTTTACTTGTGCCAGGAGCACTAACTTCATTGAGGAAGGAAGAGGTGGTATCTGGGGTTTTTCAGAAAACAGTTCTTGAGTTGATTATAGAAGGATGAGTAGGGTAGAGAGTGGGAGGACAATGAGGCAGTGGGGCATTTCACACAGAGAGAAGTGAATATGTAAGCACAGAGGAGGAGGGGGAGAAGTGTTGTTGGAATGCAGAGTAGGTTCTGGGAAATAAAAGATGGCAGGATCCAGATCATGAGGGAACTTGTGGGCCATGCTTAAGGAATTTGTTTCTTAACCTGTAGAAGACAGAAATATGATCAGACTAGCATTTCAGGAAGATAACTCTGTAATTATTTGTACAAGGCATTTAGAAGAGGGTTTTTACTTTTAAAGGAAGAAACTCTCCTCCAACATTGCCTTATGTTTATTAAATACATAAAACTAAATTGTACCACTCCCACTGTATCACTTTACGATGGGGATGCATACGTTTTGAGAATTGTTAGGCAATTCATCATTGTGCAAAGGTCATAGAGTGTACTTAAACAAGCCTAGATGGCATTTATTTTTTATTTCTATATATACTTTCATATAGAAAATAAAATTTCCCAGCAATATTTCTGAATAGCAGTCATTTCCCCACTTGGTCTGCAATGCCAATATCAAGTGCCATATATCAGGTTTCTATATATGCTCTATTATAATCTTATGGGACTACTGCCATATATGCAGTCCATCTTTGATAGAAATGTCATCATGCAATGCATGATTGTACTTCTAGTTTTACAACTACAAAATGAAGCACAGAGAGGTTTCATAACATAGCCAGTGTCACACAGCTAGTAGGCAGCAAAGCCAAGATTTGAACATGGCATGGTAGGCTAACTTCATAGTCTTAACCACAGTGCTATATTGCCACTCCTCTTCATTTTTAGGCATGCATGTACACATTAGATTTGGAAACTGAGTTCTGGAGACGTTGAATTGGCAATGTCTACAGTTGACAGGGATACTGTAGCAAGTACCTCTGCATTGTTTGTTTCTGTACCCTTCCTTGTAGCAGTCTAGGAAAGAGTCAGGGAAGGGGAATTTATATATTTGTCAACCCTAGAAATTGGCTCTGGTAGGGTTCTTAATAACTACATTATAAATGAAGCATTTATGATACTCATTAGAGGTTATTCATAAGTTGTAAATGAAGCCATTGGGCTAGATAACTTATAACCCATTGCAACCCAGAGATGAAGAATTTCATAAAGGGGATTAATATTCCCACCCACCAGAGTCTTAAAATTATCTAGATTTAGTCCCATTGATTATATTTCTCCTAACATTTATAGACAAATCAGTGAGAAAAAATGTATTTTGAAGGATTAAATTCCAATCCATATCTCAAGGTTATATTTATATCCAATAGTTTGCACAACAGTTGCTTAGAATAGTTCTAAGTGGAATTCAGACATAGGACCACAGAATCCCTTCTTCACAGAGCATAGTTTCAGAGTTGGAGGATATATAAAGGATAAATCAATCCATAAATCTGTAGGTATTCCTAAAAGAAGAGTGGTGTGTCAGTTATTGGCACCAGTACATCATGAACCCTGCTAGGCTGTGGAGGAAGGAGAAACTGACCTGAACAAGACCACACTCTCTACAGCTGTCCCTAGCATTCCTCCCCCTGTTAGCATTCAGAATTAATTTCATGGGTCAAATCAAGGCATGCAAGTACATTAAGTAATTAAAAAAAAAAATAACTGCTGATTGCTGATGGCTGATGAGGGAAGAGAAAAGTTAGGAGCTGTTATTTTCCTATCAACCATTACTCTTGTTAACAAGAACAGGAAACATTATGAATAAATAAAACTCTTACATCATATCAGAAAAAAGAACAGCTGAATCCCCTAAAGGATTTTATGTTCTATCATCAGACAACTAAAGAAAATAATTCCTTATAAATGGCTGCATTAATCAGTGTCATAATGTAAGTAGAAACTTCCTTACTTCTTTAAAAGAGCAACTAGAAATATTTACTTTTTGAAAATAGAGTAACCATTTTTTAAACCATATATACCACCAGATGTTTTGGCTGTAAAGGGGAATTTCCATAATAATTCCATTGTAATCTTTTATAGCCAAAGTTATGAAGAAAATCACAATTTGGGAAAAAATTATGGTCATGTTTTAAGAATTGATTTTCCTTTTCTGTTTGATAGCCTTATCTAAATTCCCCTAGCTTGAATGTAAACAGAATGTGTAAAAATGTATGTATTTGCAATTCAGCTCTTGGGGGAGGTTTAATGTAAGTATAAATAGAAATTCTTTCCCTAAGCAAAAAACAGAACAAAACAAAACAAAAAAAATCCATAATGTTGAATTATGCCTTTTCTCATCTGTTCACATCCAAAACTATCACCAAGTCATGTTAATTTTGCTTTCTAAAGCTCTGTTGATGCTTCTCTTCAGCCTTATCACCACTGTCTTAAACAAGGCATACTTTCTCTTTTGGATTATGGCCATGGTCTCTCTTCCTTTAGTCTCTTCTTCAAATCCACCTCCACCCTTTATTACATCCATCACGTATTTTTCCCTGCCTAAATGCTTTGATTGATTTTTATTAAATCCAAGTTCCTTAAGCGTGGCAAACAGGGCCTGCCTCCATGAGCTGGTCCTTGCTCACTTCTCCTGGCTCATTTCCTGATACTTTCCCTTATACCCTGAGATCCAATTTACCAGTCGTAGTTTCCTATACCCCACCCACATATATAACCACATAGATACACACCCATATAATTATCTCCACTGCATCCTTCTTTATCACACTCATATAAGACTGGAAGCAATCTGCACACAGAAACCATCTTTGAATTTCCAACTTCTAAATGGGGCTGGACATGCTTGACTTGAACACATACTGCTACTTTGTTAGTGTAGGTATCTTAATATGACACATTTGTAGTCCAGGCTATGATACATTCCCCAAATTCTCCACCAGGACTAAAGGATTATTTCCCAACAGCTGGAAGTCCTGCTGCCATACAGCCCTCTTCAGGAATTGCCTTGTCCCCAAATCAAATCAACTCTGAAGAGCCTTTCCCAGTTTCCCATGGGGTCAGCTGAGGCTTTGAGATTGCATGAAAGTTAAGCTTCTCTCTCTGCTCTCTCTTCCCTTCTACAGGTGTTTATCTCAAAAGCACTCCCTTAATAAACTTCCTGTAAGCAAACTCTGAGTCTGCTTGCTGGGGAACCCAACCTATAACAAGTTTGTCTTGTTGACACTTTTCCTTTAGTTCTAGATCATGTGAAGTTATGGTTACCTAAAATCTTACTAATTCAAGATGTGTTGAAAACCTGCTCCATGCCAGGTTTTGTGCCAGATGCAGTAGAAACAAATTCAAACTTAGCCTCTGCTCTGAAGGAGTTTACAGTCTGAGGTGACCTTTACATATGAAACTAACTGTACTAACATATGTACTAAGTTACATATGTAACTAACTAGCATCTTTAAAATAATCTTTTTGAAGTAAACTTCAATAATTTTAGTATAAAAGTCAAAGGCATGGATTTTACTCTATGGTGTTACAAAGAACAAAAGGAAAATATTTCAGGAGAAAGAGAATGAATATAAATATGTTGGCTGAAAGTTTAGAAGATTTCAGAATTTGTCTTTATAATGCCAGAAACCTTTAGGGAAAAGGTACTTCTTTCACTTTTTTTTTGAAATAATTTCAAACTTGCAGAAAAGTTAAAAGAATAGTACTGAACTCCTCCTATATACATTTTATGCAGATTCATCAATTTTTAATATTTTCCTCATTCTCTTTTTTCACACACACATACAATTTTTTGGAACCATCTGAGAATAAGTTAAATACTGTATCATGTCACTTTATTCCTTTGTAGTGTCTATTTCCTAAAAACAAGGGTATTCACGTCTGTAACCACAATACAGTTAGCAAATTCAGGAAACTTGACTTTGATTTTTAATCTAGAGCCTAGGTTCATATTTTTTCTAATTGTCCCAAAAAAGGTGAGTTTAGGAAGAATCATATAACAACATTTGTAATTTAAACTAAAACTTGTATTAAGTAAGCCATAGAAGATCTCAGAAGTTTGCTGACTTGATTAAAATACCACAGTGAAGTGAACCACTTCTGATTTTCTAAGGGAAACGCATGGATAGGCCCAGGTTACCCAAAAAGGTATGATTTACTGCTTCCCAGAAGTGAGTCTTGCTCAGGAAAGTCCATTTGGTTCCTTTCGAAAGAGATTGTGTATTTTTGATCCAGGGATTATAGACTTCGTTGAGCGCTCACGTTAAGTATAACCGACTGGTCACTGCCAGGTCTTCACAATGCTTATATTAAACGACGTTCTTTGGAACTGTTGGTCCAGTAGGTAGGAGAGGAGTGGCTCTGGGAACTACATCCAGCTGCGTCCTCTGAAACGTGTGGTCCCCAGACAGTTGGCTGCCCGCACTAGGCATCTTCAGGAGGGTGTGGTGGGCCGCAGGCTTCCTGGCTTCCTTTCCTGCCGCGCTGCGCGTGGGCTGCTGGGACCCCCTGGGACGCCATTTCCGGAGCGGTCTGTTGGGAGTTGGTGGTGACGGTGAGGCCCAAGCACAGCCTGCCAAGGAGAGAGAAATCCAGGCCTTGTCCGCCCCAACGTTCACCGCCCCTGGAGACCATGGCTTCCCCACTGAAGCTAGAACAGGACGTGCAGGGGAAAGTAGATTCGTTTCGGGCCCGTATCGCCCAGGAGGCCGAGGATCTGGTGTCCACCTTCTTCCCTCAGAAGCTGTCGGAGCTGGATAGCCGAGTGCAGGAGCTCCGCCTGCAGGACCTGTCCAGAATCCGTTCGGTGCCAGCCCCAGACCCCCCTTCCGCCCCAGACACCGTGGGGGATGGGCCTAACCGGGACCCGCCGCCTCTGCAGACCCAGTCCTCCGTCAAGGTGCCAGCACTGCCGGGGGGCGAGGGACAGCTTCTGCGGAGCAACCATCATCTGGTGGAGCTAATTGAGCGGGTAAAACCTGAGATCGAGCTACTGAGAGAGAAATGCAACACAGTGCGGATGTGGGTGCAGCTGCTCATCCCGAAGGTGGAGGATGGCAACAACTTTGGAGTGTCTATACAGGAAGACACTGTGGACCAGCTGTGGACCGTGGAGAGCACAGCGGCCTCCTATCTACGTCGCTTCTCCACCTACTACAACACCCGGGCCAAGTTGGTATCCAAGATAGTGAAGTACCCCCAAGTGGAAGATTATCGTCGCACTGTAGCAGAGGTCGACGAAAACGAGTACCTGAGTGTGCGCCAGATCCTGCTGCACGTACGGAACCAGTATGCCACCTTGCATGACGTCATCCTCAAAAACATCGAGAAGATTAAGACTCCTCGGAGTGCCAACACTGACAACCTATACTGAAAACCTTCCTCCACCCCACTTTACATCAGGAGTTGGCCGGGCTCTTTAGGCAGCTAGAAGGCTGATTATTAATGACTATACAGGTGATGAAACGACTGGACATGTGCCTTACCATTTAGTTACAATTTCATATAGCTTATCTTCATACTGAATCCTCCTTTGGTGTAATCTTTACTTAATCTTCCTTTCGTCGGGAGAATGGGGACAAACCATCTGGTAACATATGTTAAGGTTGGCCAAGGAGAAAGGACTGCCATTTTTAATAGCAGCTTTGTAGATGAATGTTGGCTAAGGTTTCTTCATTATGACATTGGTGACATTGAATGGTTTCAGGGGTTACTTGAAAACTAAAGTTAAAAAAAAAGTTAAATGAAGCTTTTCCTAAGCTTCTGCTATGTGTTACTTTGTTCAAACTTCAAAAATGCTCCTTTTACACCATCATCTGTTTTTTTTTTGTTTTTTTTTTTTTTGCAAGGGAGTTTAAAGGCATGTGTTGAGGTCATATTGTATGCCTCCAATTTAGCAGATCGAAATAAAACTTGGTTATAACATTTTATGATGGCCTAAGTGTGCTTCTCTGAACTTTACTTCTTGAATGTGTAGGGTTTTCCTCCTTCTTTTCCTCAGTTGGACTCATACCCTTGATATTTTTCAACTCTGATATGTAAGAAAAATGAGCATATGAGTAAAAGATTTTAATTCTTCTAAAGAAATGGATTTCACTTCCATTAGAATGAAGAGGAATCTGTGAAAATGACTTCCTTCATAACTTTCTACCATCTCTGCATCATCCAGTTTCCTTTTATACATTGTTTAGAATTTCTTCTGTGTATCCATTTATCTCATAAGTCCCTGTTGTATCCATCAAGCTTTAGATCACATTTACTTTTTTTCCCAATTAGTGATTTTCATCTCCCTTTCCCTTTGTCTCTTATTTTTTTATAGGCACTCATTTGAGTTTTCTTCTCACATGAGTCATTTTTTAAAGATGCTAAAATGTGTCTTTAGGTTCTTTTCCTCCCTCACTGAGGGGAAACCATTGTCTTCTCAACAGTGAACTGTACCGTTGGTATTTTCAAAGTTCAGTTAACCTGTGTAGATTAAAAAAATTTGTAAACTGGTTTAATGGACACTTTATTTTCAAAGTAAAGTCCTGAAAAATAACAAGGTAAAGCAAGTTTATTCTTTCTTTGAGTTTCTGAAAAGCCTAAGTCTTTCAAATCAACCCTTTAAAAGCCTTGTAATCCCAGCACTTTGGGAAGCTGAGGCAGGAGGATTGCTTGAGGCCAGGGGTTCAAGTCCAGTCTGAGCAACATAGTGAGAACCCATCTCTACAAAAATATCTTTTTTTTTCATTTTTTTTCTTTTATTTCATTATATTATGGGGGTACAGATATTGTTAGGGTTACATATATTGCCCCTGCCAACCCTCCCCCCTCCCCTGCCGTGCTAGAGCTTAAAGCGTGTCCAATGCCCTGGTGGTGCGCGTCACACCCATTATCTACAAAAATTTCTAAAAATATTAGCTGGGCGTGATGGTACACATCTGTAGTTCCAGCTACTTGGAAGGCTGAGGATAGAGGATTACTTGGAGCCTAGGAGATCAAGGTTACAGTGAGCTGTGATGATGCCACTGCACTCAAAACGATGTCAACAACAAAATGTACTGCCTAATAGACGTCCCTCCCATCAACAAGAATTCTCTTTATTTCCTTTGTGTAAGATGTTTTATCTGATTTAGAAAAGTGCCAGGAACCCCATATCAGTTCATACCATTTGACAGGCATTTAATTGCATGCAACCATAATGGGCTATGTAAGGGAAGAACAAATGTTGCTTAATTTTTTGATCAATGTTAATCATCTAAGGTTTAAAACATCTGTTCCATATACATAATATAATCATCATCATCTTGTTTCTTTTACTCTTAAACTGGCAAACCCTATGCCAGATTGAAATAAATCTGTAATCCCAGGCATTCCTTTTATTAAGAAAATATGCATGTCCTTTGTAGTTAAAGATTTCTGGTATTTGCATTTTTCTCCATTTTCCAACACTTTATCAAACTAAATTGGTGCTGGAATACTTTTATAAAGTCCCTACTTCTGCAAAAATTAATCCCTATGTGATTTTTCCCTTTCTTGAAAATGGTTGGAAAAGCTTTTATAATAATAAACTCACTTTAGGAACTGGTGTTAAAACATGTTATCCAATATGAGTCATTTGCTTATTATTAGTACTAGAGACTTAAAGCCCCTTTTTTGTTTCTCTTAAAAAGCTAAATTGAGAGTGTGTTTGTGTGTGTGTTTTGTTTTTAAGAAATGGTTTTTAAAACTTATTTTGGAGCCAGGCATGGTGACTCATGCCTATAATCCTAGCACTCCTGGGAGGCTGAGGCAGGAGGATAGCTTGAGGCCTGTAGTTCAAGACCAGCCTGAGAAAAAGCGAAACTCCATCTCTACAAAAAATAGAAAAAATTAGACAGTTGTGGTAGTGCACTCCTGTAGTCCCAGCTACTTGGGAGGCTGAAGCAAGGAGAATTGCTTGAGCCTGGGAGTTTGAGGTTGCAGTGAGCTATCATGATGCCACTGTACTGCAATCTAGCCTGAGTGACAGGGCAAGACAGTCTCAAAAAGGAGAGAAAAAAACTTCTTTTGGAATTAAATAATTTTAGTTTGAAATTCTTTTTGTAATTCATGAAAGCCATTAAAAAATAATTGATTGGAAACTAAAATTAGTAGATCTGGTTTTTAGAACCGAGTGAAATGCCTTTTTTACACCACATAAATGATGGAGAAGAGTCTTAATTTTAAAGTGCTTCTTAAAATTTAAGCTTCTTAAACTTTTGAGTTTAGAGCTTTTTAAAATTACTGAATTGTTTATAAATTCTTTTTCGGTTATTGGAGGCAACAATTATTTTGTTGTCTTTATGAGGTTTACACATTTTTATAGAATTCTTACAAATGGTCTCAACCATTAAAAGTGAACTATTAATCAATTTAAAATGCTTTTTATTTCAAAAGGACTATCTCAATGCTCAGAAATTTAATTTGAAAAATAAGGGAGAAATGACTCATAGTTTACTAGCCCAACAAATTATTGAAATTTATGTGTTCACTTATTTTAAATGCATGTATGTTTTAAAATCATTGCAAGATAGCAGATGCATACTTTTGTAGAGTATAAGCATTTATGCTTAAATCTTATCTAATATCTAATTTCATTTGACTGAGCCCCAGAATCAGATAGTAATAGGCACACTTCCATTCATTCTGTCTTACAAGGATTTATAAAACTCTGTTCCCTAACTGTGAAAATGATACTTGTCTGAGGCAGGAGTTTTGATTAGAGTGTGGAAAATAGATCAAGTAGCCAGGAGGACATGTGCCTAGATTAGGATTTTACTCCATTTTTAAATTGGGGCTTTGTAATGGCTTTAGCAATGTATCTGTGGTCATTTTATTATTAAGTGCTTATCCCCCCACCCCGGAAACATTTAATTACCTGTATAAAATATGTATAAGAAAGCAGTCATGTTGTCTTATTCTGAGTAGATGAATTGTTCCTGCTTATATGATTTGGTATGAGTAGGAGGGAATCCTACTTCCTCTGTCAACATTTAAACATTTCTGAAAAATGCTATTGTGCATTGACATCAGGACATTTTAAAATAACTTTACTGATGTTTTTGAAAAAACAAAGGACCCAGTCAGTTACAGAAACAGTTGCTGGACCACCCCTCTTCTCTGCATTGGAAAACTATACTTCTAACACAGCTCCACATTAGATGATTATACATTTGTGTATATATTTTTTTCTTTGCTTGGTTTATTTTGATGAGTCTTCATGTTCCTTAAGGTCAACAGCAGAATTTTATCAGTGAAGCTTAGTGATCCCAGTCACTCAAATTTAAAATGTTTCACTAGTAAACTGAACTGAATTCTCTCATATAGAACGTGAAGTGTTATTTTTAATTACTGGTGAAAAGCTAGGAGGAACAGATGAACAGGAATAGAACATATAATAAGTAGAATTAGGTTCCTTTCACAATTTGGCCATTTATTTTAGCTTTATTATTTAATCTCACTTTTACAAAGTTTTACAGCAGTACCTTGGAAATAATATTTGCTTCAAATAATATTGCTTTTAAAGTGTAAAGCATTTTGAAATTCTTGAATATATAGTTTCCACTTCAGATTTTTGAGATTCAGAGATATCCGTTCACCCCCTTATTTTATAGATGAAGATATTTAGACCCAGGGAGTTATATAGCATCACACAACTCATTGTGACAAAGCAAGGTCTAGAAGTCAAATCTTCCATTTCAGGCTAGTACCTTTTTTACTGTACTTTACTACTTTTTTATTATCAGTAAATGAAATTACACTAGAAGGGAGTTCTTTCAGAAGTATTCAACCCAGTAGTATTCAATAGATTAACATCCCCTCCAAGTAGTGTATTTTATTTTGCAAAAAAATAAGAGAAGTTGTAATGTTTCCAAATCAGAATAGACTGTAATATTTTTACCTAAAGATTATGTAAAGAAACCAAAAATATAATCTCTAAATTTATATGTTAAATATATTACTAACTTTATTCTGTTCATTTAAAAATGCACCTTATTAAATGCAGTCCAGGAGTGTCAGTACCTCCGGTTCCATATCCATCTGGGTAGAAGTTATTCTGTACTATCAGCAAGGCCATCTGTGTTGGAGATTGGACTATTAAAGCATTTGAAGATAGGTGAAGTACAGTCTGTTTATTTCACTTTTAATATATGGGTTTAAAATATCCTACTGACCGACTCCCCCACCTTCCAACCTTCACCTCCAAAGAACTGCTAAGTGGATTTGCCATGGCTGCTCCTCCTAAATAACCTGTAGAATAAAAGGGAGAAAGGAAAGGAGCTGTAGTTTTCTGTTAGGGAGGAAACCTGAAAGGGTCATTTTCTAAAATAAATTTATCTTCGAGAGCTGCACTGTTCAGTATAGTAGCCACTAGTCTTGAAATAGTCCTAATTGAGATGTGCTGTAAGTGTAAAATACATTCTAGATTTTGAAGACTTAGTATGAAGAAAAAAAAGTAAAATATTTCAATAATTTTTGTGTTGATTACTTATTGAATGATAATACTTTAGATATATTGCATTAACTAAAGTAGATTATTAAAAGTTAATCTCACCTGTTTCTTTTTACTTTATTATATGTCCTAGAAATTTTTAAGTTACATGTGTAGCTTGTATATATGATTCACAGTATCTTTCTGTTCAACAGCACTGCTCTAGAGCTAAGATTGAGCCAAAACCTCCTCTAGTGGTATATTATGGAGATATGGTATTACATTAAGTATAGACTTTGACTCCTAGTAGATTTTTTATTGATTTGTCATCTGGTTCATAATGTACAATTCAGCAAAAGCCATTCAGAGAGAGACAAAATTTTGTGAGCCAAGCTTTCTCAGAGTCTAGCTTGATCTTGGAACTTAGAATGAATGCTTAAAGAAGTGGATAGCTAGCATGCCTCTCAAGCATGCTTTCTAAATATCATATCCAGACTTTCTGTGAGAGCCTAGAGTACTAATATTCTGTATTGCTAATTCAGGGCTGTTCCATATGCTTTAGAAACCAAATAGAGAGTAGGTTTGACATCTTATTATGAAAATGGAGACATTTCCTTAGTGTTTTTATCTGGATGGAAGAATAATGTAATGTACCTCAGGTGCCTGAGAGTGCCTACAGGCAGGCAGGCTCTTCTTCAAGAATTAGCGTTTGAACACTCAGTGAAATCCCCATGATTCCACTGAATTCCCATAATACTGATGTGCAGTACTTATAGTATTCTTTGTATTGTTTTTATGTATATCCTCACTAAATTTGTTTCTTGAGAAGAGCGAGGGGTTTTTATTCACCCTTTTATTTTAATCCATTATGGTGTTTTGTATATGATTTATAGTGTTTCAAATTAAATTGAACTAAACCAAACTGGATAAAACTAAAGAAAATTATCTCTCATTTTCTTATAAAACATGTGGTAATTGAGGCACTTTGTTCCAACTGAACATATATGTGGATAAGTGTACCCAGGAATATGTAACAATGTTGAGAGACATCTAAAAATCTGATTCAGAATTAAACAAAGGCCAGCTAATATACCATTTTCTGGCTTCTAATTAAACATTTTTTCATATCACAATAATATAAATATTTCAAAGTACTCCAGGCAATTCTCCTTCAATATTCCCAGTGATGTCATTAAGCCTATTCACCCTGCAACAGCTGCAAGTTATTCCTGACATCTGTACTGAATCCTCATGCTGTACAAGCCCATTTGAAATCACCTCTTTCACCCCATTAACAGCTTCAGTAATTCTCTATTACTTTTCTAACCAAGAGTTAGGGAGAAATAAGTCTAGTTTATCCAAGAGTGAAGAATCCTGAAAATTGCTTTTCAAAACAGATTCTCTATGATCACAAACATAATGATTTGTTTACTCTTCTAGATTTCTGTGTTTAAAAAGTTAGTTTGTTAAATACTTAAAAAGAAATTCCTTTAAGTTTATTAAGTCTTATTTGGTATTAAATACAAAGTCAAAACATTCCAGATAAAAATTATTATTTTTACGGAGATTACAAATATTTCCTTTGTATAGAGACTATAAAGGAAAAATTTTATAAAATTTTGTAATGAATATTTTGTAAATAAAGGTACATTTAGCTACAATTTCCCATTTTCCCTATGTGTGGCAACTTTTGGTACACCTTATAATGAATTCAACACTCTACTACCTTATTCCTCTGCATCTTGCAAATTGGTGAAAATTTTTCTCTGCTACTTTTCTCCATTTTATGCTGTGGGACAAGCACAGAATTATTGGACCCATTTCCTATATATTCCACATCACAGTTTGGTGATGTTTTTGTGACCAGAAATATGCTGTAGGAACTTAACTCTTGTTTATATCAATTAGCCTACAGTAAAACTGATTTTGTTACTCATCATTTTGCTTAAAGAACCTATTGAGGACATGAGGAGTAGTACTCAGCCTTTGCTTATAAGTTAATTAACAGATGACATGAAAAGAGACCTCCTTGAAACCATTTTTATGAGCCTGTTGAGCTGGGGGTTAATATTCTCAGTTAGAAGCTAATAAGAAGCCAGTAATTATAGTTTATTAAAAGTATCTCATTAATGTAATAGTATGTGCTAATTGTTTGCTTTGCATGTACACACACAGTGACATAAACTTTTGCATTAGCTGAGACATGTTCATTCTGTAAATGTTTTGAGCAAAACTAATGATCTTCAGCTACACAAGAACATTTTAAAATTTGACATTTGAAATTGAAAATTGAAGAATAAGGTATGAAACTGAAAAATAAAAACTTTGGTAAAAGAGGATATGGGAATTATAGAAAGAAACATACTATTACTCATTTTTTTTAGTTCTTCCATTCTACCTCAGAAATCATTTAAATTTATTCAAAAAGTTCAAATTTAAAAGTTCTGCCTAGAAAGTAAATTTGAGATTCTTCACAGTAATGCTGTGTTTGATCTCTTAATTTGAGCATTTTAAACATGTGTTTATACAAAAGGCCTATTGGTGTTCTTTTTTGTGAATTAATGCCAGAATATAGTTATTCCTTCAATTATGTCATTTAGTCTCTTTGATACTTCACTAATTTCTAGATTAACTATAATTTGTTCTGAAATTAGTTCTGAAATTTTTAGCTACACTGTCAGATTAATGGCTGATGTGATTTACTTTTCTAATTACGATCTTGATTTCAATAATATCAAGAAGCAGTATTATTTCATTATACCATCAAATTGTACTAGTCCATTGATTTATTGATCTGTTATTTCATTGAAGTATATATGAAGCACTTTCTGTACATGTTCGTGGGCTCACAATTAACACGTACTAACCTATGTTTGAGAATACTTTTGGTGTATAGTCTTAGTAACATTATTATGATGTTTAATACAAAATTATAGGAGACAACCCACTGTCACCCACACTCATATGGTCTTCTTTCTTGTTAACCAACACCTATTATGAAAAATGTTTTCCTGTTTGCCATACACATGAAATATTTGTACATACTTATGTGAAGTAATTTTTACAAATAGTCTTGAACAGAGGAAAGTAAAAGTCATTGGAAATCAAGCAGCGGGGACGGGGAAGAAGGGAAGGGCAAACAACTACTTTATGGGTATAATGAACACTATTCAGGGATGGGCACATTTATAGCCCTGACTTAAGCCTCATATCAGAAACATCTGTACCCACTTAATATTTTGAAATTAAAAAAATTGTAAAGTAAAAAAAATTATAAAGGCAGTCTTGAATGACCAGGATATATTCTTTATTTCAATATTTTATCCCCAGCATACTTAAGTAAGTCTTAGTTGAGCCATAAATTTGGTTTATATTCATAGTTTTGGCAATACTAATGTGTGTAGCAAACAGCATCTGTTGTTTTTAGATTTGAATTTTTGGATTATTTATAAATAGCAAAGATATATACTCACTCGAGATTTGGTAGTTTAAAACTATAATAATTTTAAGTTACTATTTTATATTGGAGTGATTTTTATTCTCTATAAAAGTTTTATATTCTGAGAGTTGTTAATAGATCATACTTTGGTCATTCTTTGATCTTCTGCTCACAGTAGAATCATATATTTATTTTATCTTTGTTAACAGAGAAAATCATTTTAACAATTCTTTTCATAAAACAAAGTGTATCCTGGGAGCCATGAAATAATTGATTCAAAGATTCATAAGACAATTTCCACTACTCCTGACTTGAAACATATAAGAATAATTACTGTATAAGATTATCTGTCTATTTTCTATGCCTGTTTTGATTTTAACATGTGACTCCATTAGAATTGTTCATGAAAATGCATTTACGGTCTGATCAATAATGAAATAATTATTTATGTTGATGTAAAATTAAAATTACTCTAACTCTCCTTCATTTACAATCATCCCTAGATCTTACTTCTTTTATAATTACCTGTGTGTCACTCATATAAAGTAAAGGCTATGAAGAATAACTCTGAATATAATTTTCTAAGTATATTTAGCATCCTGATCTTATATGATTTAGAGAGATGTTAAAGATTGTGTATGCTTCCTAATCACACACCAAGAAAGAGCAGAAGTACACAAGGAAGAGAGTGTAAATTTTGTGTTATGAACAAATGTGACTTGATAGATAATTATGTCTGTTAAGTTGTTGTATGCTGATTTCCTTTTATTTAGGAACATCCCAGAAACCTACCCAGGTAGTGGGCAGTGTCCAGCACTATTAGCAGTTTGATCAACTGCCTTTCATGAGTGAATTCTGTTTTTCACTGTGAAGGTCTTGATGTCATTTTTCTTGACAATTTTAGAAACATTTATTTTGAGTTGCAGGTTGTTTGTATATTGGAATAAAATTGTTGTTGGTAGAGCTGGATCTAAATCCTAACTGGGCCTGACTTTTTTTTTTTGAATCGGGGTAAGGGATACTAATCTCTGAGGTCTCTTCATAT
>VBSM01000662.1:309532-355106 GCA_008086735.1 Cheirogaleus medius
AAGTGATCCTCCCACCTCAGACTCCCAGAGTGCTAGGATTACAGGTGTGAGCCACCGCACCTGGCCCAGAGTCCATGTTCTTAATCTCTGTGCCATGCTGGCCAGTGTTTGTGAAAGCAGAGTCATGGAACTGTCTGAATCAGAATCACCAGGGGTACTTGTTAAAAGTGCAGAATTGTGGCCCACCTCAGACTTACTGTATTAAAATTTTTTTCAGGGGGTGGGAAATGTGGGTATTTAGATTATAAAATCTGATAGGTGATTCTGATAATTATCTTTTGTTAAGAACTTATATTTTAGAAGGACCTTCTGTCCCTATGTTTACTTCTGATCCCAGCTTCTTTTTACTATAAATGCTTTCTGAAAGATACTTAATTAGTACAGAATTTAAAATGAATGCTATTATAGCTCTGTTTTTCCTTTTAAGCCATTACCATCTGAAATTTAGATGAAAGCATTGTCCTGTCTAGATTGGTAGAATATTTGACCAATTAAAAATTTCATTTCCTACAAATGCTTTATATCTCACAATTGCCACTTAAAACTGAAGTGAAACTGAGAACTTGCTGTTCTATTTATGATGAGAATGAAGAAAACTGTACTAGGTTCTGGAAAGTACACTGTATGTATTATGAAGAGAGAACTCTTCTTTATTATGTAACAGGTCTGTATAGTATCATATTTCCATCCTTAACCAGGATTGTAGCTGGCAATAAAGCTCAGCTTCCAATGTAAGTATTCAGTTTTGTTATTTTGCTAACCCAAGATCCTGAGAGAAAAATCTGTCTTCCAGGTAAATCAGATTATCACACATTATGGTTAAAATTTTAAGACCATTAAAAGAAATTTAAGGGGCATACATTTTTTTTTTTTTCACTTTGTAGTTTGCCTTGTCAAGACCGATCTTTCCAAAAATATATTTTAGGGACATCTTATAGTCTTCCCTATTTTTGTGTGTGAAAGCAAGATCAGAATTGCTTTGGAAAGAATATAATCAATATCTGTAGGGAAGGCTAGGGGAAAATCCAGATTCTGAGGATTATACAAGGAGGGATAACTTTAGAAATATAAATTAAGTGGGATCTTTTTTTTTCTCCTCTTCCAGAAATTTATAGAATCATTGATAGAGTCAGCTAGAATATCTTCCTGTGTTCCCTTTCCACCTTGCTATGCTACCTACACACGCACACACACACACACACACACACACAGCTTTTGAGACTCTGCCTAGAATTTTAAAAATTGTTTTTTGTATCAACCCAACATTCCCTCTCTTTCTACCAAAATATAAAATACTTTCTAATGAAAATAAAATAGTAAATAAAATATTTGTATTTAATTTTTTCCTTGAAGAGTTGTTTCCTAATATCTCTTTTCTCAGGAAAATTGTTGACTCAGTTTGCTGTAGGCACAGACCCTCCTTCCTGCCCCCTTGTGGTTTGCTTTGGTAGCATATCTGAAGGATGCAGTTTAATCCTCAGGAAATTCACCTCCTATCTGTAGTAGTCCTGAGTAAAGTGAATTTTCTAAAATGAAACATTTCGAAAACATTTTATCTGACAAACTTTCAAGTGTTTACAATTTTTTATACATTTAGTATTTGATCTTTTTCCTTAATAAGACACTTTTTTGGATTGCCACACTGTTGACACTCATCAAATGATAATTGATAACAAGTTTCAGAGATCTTCACTTATTTTCCTAAACCACACACTGCCCCATCTTTGAAAAAGCTCTCTATTATAGCTGACAACATTGTGAACTTTCATTAACTTTAGTTATTGAATGTAATATGAAGTACAGGGTCAAAGACTTGCTGGTCCTGTACCTGTCAAAAGCATGTAACGAATATTTTGTCTAAGAGCTTTCTCTAGGGAAAACAATCCTGACCTGGTTTAAAAATACTTGCCCTGAAACTCTCCTCAATAAAAAAGAATGGTTTGTAAACTACTCACTTATCCTTGGGAAAGTATTTGCAACAGACCATTTTGACCAAGAAACTCAAAGTTAATTCTGGTTTTTAAAGAGAGGCATAAATAAATCTTAGGTTTAACCTTGTGAAATTGCTGATATTTGACCCACAAAATGCCAGTTTTGTATGGCCTAACCTAATTTTTTTGTGCGAATAAAAGAGGAGGCCAAGGTCAGTTGGGCAGGTTTGGTAGACATCCTACAGAGTTTGATATGAAAACCATATCTTAAAGCAAAACTTGAGTTTGTACTTACTAAGATTTGAAGCTCATTTTCCCCCTGGTGACCTTGTCAGCATTATCAGGTTTATATAAAGTGTCAAAATTATCCTCTTGTCAAAGTGTAAACTTTGACTCATTCTTGGGCCACTAATTCTTGGTACACTAATAGTTTTGATTTATTCTTCCTCTGGCTGACATGCATACTAATGGTGCAGATGCAAGCTTTATATTTCCTTTTATTGGTCTGTAGTTTTATTGTATACATTAGTGGCACAAATACTGCATTCATATTAGCTATTTATATTAACTATTTCGAGTTTTGAGATGAGTAATATAATTTGCTTATGTTTTTACTATGATGGGAAGCCCTGCATCATAGACATTTTAATAGACTTTAAATGATTACATTTTACTTAATTAATTTTACTGCCTCTAACTTTTTTGCAATTTTTATTTTCAAGATATGTCACTATGTGTCTGTGTATTTTAATGATTTCAGATTTCCTAATTAACATTACTTTAGTGAATGAACACATTTGGTTTCTGATCAACAATTAGTATAACTACTAGAAAGCAACATTAGTTCAAAATATTATGAATATAGATAAGTAACTTTGAAAAGCATGCTTCTAATTGCTGCTTTGGCCCTCTTATTTTTAAGGCTTGACATGCCTTTCAATTTGTTGGATAGCTTAAAAGATGGTTAGTAAGGTAAATGAGGTAGAGTGATAGAAGAAAACAAAAGCTCTCTGTGACAAGAACATGAGGTAGAGAAAATTTAATACAAAGCTGTTTTTGAAATAAAGATAGACACTATTTTCATTTTTTATCTGGTTTTAACAGTTTTTTTTATTTCAGCATATTATGGGGGTACAAATATTATGGTTATGTACATTGCCCATGCCCCCCCTCCTCCCTCCGGTTTTAACAGTTTTCTGTATTGGAAAACCAACCCCATTTCTGGAATCTGGTGGATATGGGCCAAATATAAAATGTTAAGAGGTCGTTGTTAATATTGGCCTGCTATGCAAAACTTTTTGCCTGATAGACATCCATGTTGATCCATGTAAAAACTGCTCAGTGTCACAAGCGCAGCCTATTGCAGACTGAGTTTCCTACATTCCTAGGGGGACATCATGATAGAAATACACTCCTTTCTATCCAAGATAATGGTCTCCAGCCTCAAGCCAGAGTTTCCTAATACAGTAGAAGCCATCTTATCTAGTGTAATGGGGATAGGAGATGGTCTGTTAATTAACAAGACTGGTTGAAGCAGGAAATCATTTTTTAAAAAGATATATGTGAATCTTTATTTCATATAATTATTTAAATGTGCATTCATTTGTCAGGTTTTTTGGTATGGCCAATGCCTTTTCTTTGGGTCCAGTCTACTATTTAGAGTTCCATGTTGCCTTTCTTACTTAACCTACAAACTTAATTTCCAGTATTGGTTACAGTTACTTTAAATTAGAATAAGAACTTAAATATACTTGTTAAGCAATCTGAGTGCAGACTATTATGATTTTTATGGTTGTTTTGCAATGAGAGAAATTTTTTTAACTTACTCACTTTTACCAAGTCTTTCTATCTTTTCACACTATATTTTATCAGTTTATGTAATATTTCATTAAATTATACCGACAAATACAATTGGCAAAAGTAGTCTTAAAAGAAAAAATACAACTAGTTGTAAATACTCAGTGTGCTACGGGTACCAGTCAGTGAATTTTAGAGGGGGGTGTGAAGGGTCATTTAATCTAGTAAATCAGGTTTTACTCTACATGGATTTGTAGAATCAAACTTTGATAACTCAGTTGGGCCTTAATTTTATGGTGAATTACTATATTTATCTCTATGGCAGCTTCCCTTCCCTTCCCTTCTCTCTTCCCTTCTCCCTTTCATCTTCCCATTCCTCTTCCCTTCCCTCTTCCCTTTCTTCTTCCCTTCCCTTCCCTTTTATGATGAAGTCTCACTATGTTACCCAGGCTGGACTCACACTCCTGGGTTCAAGTGATCCTCCTGCCTTAGCCTCCCAAGTAGCCGGGACTACAGGCCTGCCAATGCTTGGCTAATTTTTTCTATTTTTAGTAGAGATGGGGTCTCACTCTTCCTCAGGTTGGTCTGGAACTCTTGACCTCAAGTGATCCTCCTGCCTCAGCCTCCCAGAGTGCTGGGATTACAGGTGTGAGCCATCACGCCTGACCAGTAAATATTTCTTGATTGATTAACTAAAGCACCTTTGTTTCTGAAGATACGGCTAACGGGATTAATGATCTAAGAAAGCATAAGATGAACACAGAGAAAAAAAATGATTCAAGATTCATTGTTGTGAGGCTCAAGGAACATTTATTTTTGTGGAAGTGAAGGTAAATATTAAATGAAGTAACTATACTGTCCCAGATATATGAATATATATAAAAAATTATTTTTTAACCTAAGATAAACACCATTAAAGTTTGTAATATACCAGATTTGGTTCCCTGCAGTCTGATCTTTGGGCTTCTTGGTAAACAAGCACTTTAAATTGTAGGCTGTTCCTGCACTTTGCAAACCTTTAATAATTAAAGACAAGGCAAGTCAACTGTAATAAGTTGTACGCATGCAAGATATGATTCTTATTTTTCATACCTAGTAATGTGGTTTTTGGCTTTCCACTGGAAAAGTAACTACTTCGTTTGAAATTTATTGAAGAGAAAAAGTAGGAGACATGATGATGTTTAGAAAATCATGTTTAAAAACAACAATTAGTATGGCATCTAGATCTTAGCAGGAAACTCAGAATTAAGTCTGAGCCTGACCTTAACCCATGACCAATGGACTCTAAGTGTGTTTATTTTTACAATAGCCTTAATTTGGGACTTACAAGTTTTTTGGTTTGTTTCCACATTCAATTTAGAGACCCTGAAACGGTATTTTAATTATAGGAATTAAGCTATTTATAATTTTCATGGAATGAAGATCAGCAAACTGTGTTTTTTCTTGGTTATAATGTTATCTTACTCTCAGAATTGTGTGATCTTTGTGTTCTAACAATGCACTTAAAAAAAAAAAACCAACTCCTATGCTACAATGCTGGAATTCTAACAGAACTTTATTTATCTTCCCTCCCCTCCCTGGTTTTTAAAAACATGTTCTCATGGAAATGTTTCCTTGAATTACACAGAGCACAAGCAGTTACTGGAATTGTTTTCTACACAGTTCTATTCATATATATCAATTTCAATTTGTTTGCACACTTTAGGTTTTTTCTTGGCTTTGCTGATAACTGCATTTCTTAATCACGTTGACTTTCAACTAAGTTGTGTCAAATTTTTATCATTCTCAGCTATATCAAATCCTACTTTTTGTTGGGTCGTTTCATATCACAAGTTTGTTGAATGAATGATGAAACAACGTAGGAACAAGGAAAGAAAGAAAAATGGGTTAAACTTAGGTTCAGTTTTATCTCCAGTTTAATTGGAAATGCTAATGTACCTATTTTTTTTCTTATTTCTGTGACAATTCCTATGTTTTTTCTAGGAAGAAAGGGAGTTATTGAAAATAATAGTTAATATCAAAGTCATGAGTCATTTATAATCAGTTTTAGAATATACATTTTTCAAAACATTTATATTTCCCCTTTTCTGAAGCCAGACTCCTCTTGGCTCAGTTTTACTTTTAGTAATAGTGTGGCTTAAAACCAGAAACTTCAGGTAACCTGGGTCACTTACAGATCATCAAAAGTTGGCTGTATTATATTTAGGACTATACAGTTATGCTAGACACACATTTATAATATTAGCTTTTCTACTAAACTATATACACTTTTTAAGGGCAAGAATGGTACATCTTCTTTTGTATGTACCTGTTGCTTACAAATAAATGTGTAAGTCTGTGGCCACTTCAGACGCAGAAGAGGATGCTAAGCAGGCAAGGTGCTAGACCCTGGCCCTGCTTCAATTAGAATCTCTCTTTTGGGATAAGAATTTTGTTGAGAAAAGAAAGGTCTTCTCCTTAAAAAAACATTTGAAAATGACTGTTTAATGGATAGATAACTGCAGAATTTTTTGACATTATCTAATCTAGCTGTCATCATTTTACAGGACTAGAAACCGAGACCCAGAAAGGTTATGAAGTCTTTTCCAGATAATGCAGCTATTTAGTCACAGAACTAAAACCCCTTGTTTTAAACCTCCTTGATCAGTGTTCTTTATACGGCAGCATATATGTTATCAGAATCCAGGGGTTTTCCAAGATGAATGCACAGTGCCTGGTATTGATAGACAGTAAATGTGTGTTACATTAATGAATGCATGCATGATTCTAAGATGATTTGTAGTTAATTACCTCTAAGACAAGTTCAAGTAAAAACTGTCATTTGTCATGATCCCAGTGAAGTGTTCCTCTTAGAAACCCTGAATTTGGCCTGTTCAGAACTAAAACAATTGTTATATATAACAGATTGTTATTTGTCAATTTTAGGATCACCTGCTGTTACCAGCTACCACCCATAACAAGACCACAAGACCAAAAATGTCAATTGTATTACCAGCAATAAACATAAATGGTAAGTTGAAATTTTGGTTTATGAACATGAGATGCCTTCATTTAACCAGGATTCTCTGAATTAGTTAAAAGACATTTAAAATGTTCAGTTGGGCAAGTATATGTCCATGCATTATTTCTGAAACATTTTCCCACTGTTTTCACAAAAATATTATTTTTAAATTCCATATTCTTTTTAAAAAATTGCTATTAAATATATTTTTAAAAGAAAAAAAAATAGATCTCTTTTATTTGCAAAATTGGAAAAGGTGGCATCTTAACTGCTCTACAGACTTCCTGTCTGGGGCCTTTGTAGTCATAAATGTAGTATAAGAAATCCTTGCTGTGTCCTAACAGTGAATTTGTAAATTTGAGTTTTGGAACTTAAAGCAGTTTCCTTTGTTACCTAAATGTTAATATGATCCTAGACCAAGCCACAGAAACCTAATTATGTTTAATCCATAATACTGATGATTTTGATATTGATAGTATTACTATTGCATTTTGTTCTACTCATACTGCTTATTAAACAAAATATAAATAATACTATAATCCAAAGATGTTAAGGCATAGTATACTTGCTTGTAGTCTAGAGGGAAAAATAAAACAAGCACAGAAGTAACTGTACTCCAAAGAGGGAGTCCCATAAGTAATATACAAAGTACTAAAGAAATTTAGTGAAGGAGAGATTACTTACAGCTGGGTTCTTCATGGAGACGAGAAAGAACTCCCAATAAGAGCTGTGTATTATAAATGAGCACAATGTATATAATTGACTAATTGCTTTCTTTTGCACATCATATTAGGCTTACTGAAAATAGGGGAGTAGCCCATCTTTCCCAAGTCCATTTATCTGGCATAATGGAACTACCAGGAAATTTTCTGTCTAGTGTTAAAAATCTAATAGTATATTAGGAAGATAAAAATGAAAAGCCGTTTGAATTAACCTGCAGCAGAACCAGTCCAAATGCTGAATGATGATCATAATTAAGTCATCAAATACAGTTACAAAACAAACAATGGATTTTTAGGGGGGTTATAGATAAATTCAATAAAATTTAGTCTTTAGGGAACAAATATTATTCATTGTACATTTTAAGACCATAGAGGACTATAGAATTTCATGAGCTGTATACAGCTTATTAGAAATGCTGAGGAGACAACTTTAGAGACATATAACATAAATGGCTTTTTTTGTTAAAGCATAAGCAAATTATAATATTTATTTAGTCTTACAAAGATGTTCAGAACAAATTTAAGAAAAGAAACTATAACATTGAGAAGAACATCTTTTTCTTCAGTAAAGGCATAACTTAGTCATACTACCAGCATAAGGACAATATATTCAAAAATGTATTTTATTATACTTAAAAAAATATATTTAGGAAATCTCATTTATTCTCATCCTATAAGTACCTACATTCCTCTGCTTGAACTGTGACAGATTTAACTTTGGTCAGCTCATACTCAGAAAGTCTGTTTTCTAAGCTTCATCAAGGCAAAATTCACTTAATTTTGTTCGTCTGATTTTGAGTTCTTATGCAAGAGAATGCCTGGTTTTATTTTGTAACAGTGAGCTATCCATTGACATTAAGCCAAAAACAATAAGATGCTGTTCAACTATGTTTATCTTGGCTAGGTGACTAATTTTTGAAGATGAGCCTTTCATGGATTTGGAAAATACAATCATTAGAGCATCATTGTATTTTCTTTCTGTTTCAGATTCTTTGTAAATGGTCTTTACATTTTTTCATTTTTAGGATATAGTAAACTATTATAAAAATTAAGATTTAAATAAAAAATTATTGATTGAATATATACTGTGTGTCAAGTACTATGCTACATTCTAGCCTCTTCTCTGAACAATCCCTTCACTTTCTTGCTCTGAGGGTGCTTCTAAAATTAGAGCCTGTAACTCACAGCCTACAGGGGGCTGGGTGGTATCCTTGCTCCCCACTACAACTTCCAAATTATCTCTCTTTCTTTCTCTTTCAGTCCCCCTAACATCTTTCAAGTATATCACATCAGACTTTACTCCTTTGTTACTCTTTGTTACTGTCATCTGCCCCATCTTCACTTATGACTCTCCACCACTGCTTCTGTTATCTCTCTGCATAACTTCAACATCCACATAGAGGATTCATCCAGCACCCTAGCCTTTTCTCATCCAGTCACTTCAGCCTCCCATCCACATCATGTGGTCATAATCTCCCCTTACCATCATCAGTAATGAAATCTTTTTTGAATCTCCTTTTCACACTTCCTACTCTGACTGTTACTTATTCTCTTTAATATTCACACTCCAACTCCTCTCTTACCTCACAGGTCTCCAGTCCTTTTACCCTTCCACTTTTTTCTGTATCTGTCACATCCTTTATGGCCATACATTCCTCCTTACCTAGCCTGGATTCCATGGTTATATTATCAGCACTCTTTTGTGAACACTCCTTACTCCCTGGCTTCTTTATTCTTAGGTCCCACTTGCCTGGATAAACCTCACCGTAGTTAAACCCAACTCTCCCCTTCATGCCTTCTCTGAAACAGCTGAAACTTGCTAGAAAATATTGTCCAATCAGGACAAGTAGATTCACTTGAAATTTATAGCCATGAATTTCAAAGGGGTATTCAGTACCACCAGTCATTGCTAGTAAATTCACTTTCCCTCTCTTCTGAAACAAGAATTTCTCGCCTTGTCTTTTCAAAACTCCAACATCCCCTCTCCCCACCCCCTCAGCTGATGAACTCATCAAATGCTGCATTGAGAAAACAGATGTAATCATACGAGAGCTATGTCATGTTTCCACTACCACCAGCCCAGCTGCATCTATACCCACAAACTCTGCCTTCCCTCTTGTTGCACTGAAAGAAAAGTCTCTTCCATTGGGTTCTGAATCCCAGCTTTGCCTCTTACTATTAATAGATATGTATCCTTGGGCATGTTAATTATATTTTCTGTACCTCAGCTTCCTCGCCTGTAAAAGGAGATAGTAGTAATACCTTCCTCTTAGGGTTGGTGTGAGAATTAAATGAGTAAAAATGCTTTAAATAGTGCCTGGCTATTTTCTGGTTAGCTGTTGTGTTACCACAGTTGTCATTTTTGTCATTTTCCTTGTTGTCATCATCAACTTCATTTAAGGTGATTCCTTCTTTTTCAGACCTAAAGCCTAGCATCTCTCACAGTGCTCAAAGACTTTACTACTGCATCTATAGCCTTTCTCTTCTATATGATCAATTTCTTTTTCTCTATTAGATCATTCCCATCAGCATACAAAACGTCTTAATGCTACCTTTGGTATAGGGAGGCTACCTTGACTCCACATCATATTTCTCTGCTGCCCTTCATAGCAAAATTCTTGAAAGAGTTACTTGTACTCACTGCCTCAACTTTCTTACCTCTCATTCTCTCCTTTGTCCACTCTTACCAAGCTTTTGCCCCTTCACTAAACTGAAATGCTCTTGCAAAAGGGTCATCGATGACCAATATCTTGCCAGAATCAAAGGTCATGTCTCCATTCTCATCTTACCTGACCTCTCAATAGTTTTTGACACAGCTAATTATTCCCTCTTGTTTTAGTTCCCTAATTCTTATTTTTAAAAATTTCAAATCTATAAAGTTGAAAGATGAGTATAGTGAATATGTGGAGACCCTTTACCCACCCTTTACCTAGATTTCACCAATTGTTAATATTTTTTTTACATTTGTTTTATATCTGTCTATCTTCACTCACATGGATTAGCTTTTTCTTTTTTAACCATTTGAAAGTAAACCGCAGACATCCTGACACTTTATTTGAAAATACATCTCCTATGAAAAGGACATTCTCTTAAACCACAATAAAATGGTCACACTAAACAAATAGGTTTAACATTGATACAATACAGTTTAATATTCATATTAAACTGCATATTCAAATTTCCTGATTTTCCCCCAAATCAGTGGTGTCATACCTCACTACAACCTCAAACTCCTGGGCTCAAACGATCCTTTTAGCCTCCAGAGTAACTGGGACTATAAGCATGCACCGCCATGCCTGGCTCATTTTTTCTATTTTTGGTAGAGATGGGGTCTTGTTCTTACTTAGGCTGGTCTCTAACTCCTAACCTGAGGTGTCCAAAATATTCTTTATAGCTTTTTTTTTTTTTTGGATTCAGGATCCAAAGATCATACATTACATCCACATGTCATGCTGCTTGAATTTCCTTTAATCTAGAATAGCACCTCTGTCCTTTTTATTGTCTTTAATGACATTTATACTACTTAAAATTAGACTTATTGAAGTATTTATAATGTACATACAATATAATTTACTAATTTTATTTGTACATTTAATGAGTTTTGACAAATGTAAACCATTATAAAACTACCATTTCAATCATGATATAAATGTTTTCATTGCTTCAAAAAGTTCCCTCATGTCCCTTTCCAATCAGTCCCCTCCTGTACAATTTTGACATTCCCTCTTTCTTGAAATACTTTATTTCTAGGCTTTCGGGGTACCATGACTTGTCGAGTTTTCCTCCTATGTCTCTTCAGTCAGCTTAGCCGACTTCTCCTCTTCTGTGAGGACAGGAATCTTGTTTGCTATGTTTACCACTTACCACCATATTCCCAGCACCCAGAACAGCATGTGACATAGGAACATTGCAAGAAACATGAAAGAGGCACTTTCATTTATATTAACTGACATAATGCTCAGCTGCCAGCTAAGTACAGGTTGACTATCCTTGAACTAAAATGCTTGAGCCCAGTACTGTTTCACATTTTAGATTTTTTCAGATTTTAGAATATTTGTATAAACATAAGGAGATATCTTGGGAATGAAACCCAAGTCTAAATATGAAATTCATCATTTATTTTTCATATATACCTTATATACATAGCCTGGGGGTCATTTTGTATAATATTTTTAATAATTTTGTGCATGAAACAAATTTTTGTATACATTGAACCATCAGAAAGCAAAGATGTCAGGTGTGGTTTTTTCCACTTGTGGCATCATGTTGGTGCTCAAAAAATTTCAGATTTTGGAGCATTTCAGATTTTTGGATTAGTGATGCTCAATCTGTATTCTCTTTATTTTATAGATGAAGACATTAAGGCTCAGGAAAGTGATTCATACCATTTACACAACCACTATGTAGCAGAGCCAGGATTTAAATACATTGTATAAAATATCTTCTGATTAATTATTATCTTACTATGTCAGTATTAAAGACAGATACACAAGGATTAAAAATATTTGGGATTCCAAAATATAAAAAAGATTTTTATACCACTTTATCCCTATAGAATAAGGGATGTACATTCACTTAGAACAGTGTAATATAATGTAATACAATATTTTGAATTTGATAGGCACATGTTTGTTGAATGAAAGAATAAGTAAGATAAATGTTATTTGGTAATTTGTAGTCACTTGAAAAGATTTTATTGTTTTAATTCTCTGTATGGTTAATAACAGTAGGCAAACACAGTGAAGTTTAATCTTTTCAAATGTAAAATAATTAAAATGTATACTAGGTTACTTTACCACATTAATTGAAATGTGCAGTTCACAGTGAAGAGTGAATTGAAATTTTTAACCTACTTTTCAATAATTGTACTATAAATAAAAACATGCAGAAAGTTGACCTCTGGGAAACTATACAGGATTCCTCAAGACCCAGAGATAGATATCTTTGGCTTATTTTACATGTGAATTTGACAGACTGTATTATGATTATATAATTTATAATCTAAAGAGTATAAGTTATGTAGACACAAAAAGTTTGGGTACCAATTTATTGAAAGAGCAGAGAAGATATCCCTAATATTAGAGATTTTAATTCTGAGCAATATAAGAGTTTTAGAAAGTTGAATAAAATATATTTTATGTCATTCCTGAGTTTAAAAATTGCATGTAATTTGGAAAGAAAAACAAGTTGTGAGGGATTCCTCTCTCTGATTTAAATAGAGCCTGTAAAATTTTGGAGATGGTGGTAAAGAACAAAAAGTAGAGACAGAAAGTCAGATTTTATTGAGCAACAACTGGTTTAGGTAGTACATAGGATGGGAATATTTGGGAAGAAGAATTTGATTTTCCAGTTTGAGTAAAGTAAATTAGATTTCCAGGTCAATGTCTGGTCTCAAACTATAATGTATAACGATTGTACTTTGTGGTTTGGACCTAGTGGAAAAAAGTTTAAATAAAAAATAGCTAAAGCGAGGAGGATATGGGCGTGAAGGTAATGCCATTTAGAAATTACCAGTTCCATCATTCTGTGCTCTCCATGCCAATTTTATTTTTGTAACTTATTCTTTATCTTGCATCTTCTTTATTATTTGAAATTTTTGTCTCATAAGAGAGTGAAAACAAATTAGCAAAGCTGCAAGAAAGACTTTTTTTGTCTGAGGAAGTCTTCATACCAAGGATTATAGAAATAAAGTAAAATGCTAAGTATGCTTTAAAAAGGCTTTTTAAAAAATGATCACATGGTTGGCAGAGCAGTGGATGACGAATTAAAAACTATTGCTATTTTTAAAAAAAGGATTTTGGAAGTTCTAGTAGTTACTGTAAGTCAACATTTCCTGCTTTTAAATTATTTTCATTTATGTTGTTGTAAAAATGATCATTGAATCCTTTCTTTCACTCTTGATAAATAATTCAACAAGCTAGAACATAAAAGAGGTTTTTTGTGGGTTTTTTTAATGGTAGCTACTTTTGTAGACATCTTTAATGAGGTAGTGAATCCTGTGAACACAGCCATTAGCAGATACGTTTCATAATTTGACCAACACTGTCATTGATTTGCTTTTACTGTTTTCCTTCCCCTCTGTATGCCATGTACTTGTTAGTGTGGTACATGAGTAATAAAAATAAACAATACGGTTACTCTGATTCTACCACATTGTTATTAAGGGCCCAAGTATTAACAGATAAACAAATGACTGCCAGGCTAAACTGTCATTATATTTAATCTCAAAGTAATTTCCATGTAAAGAAAATCTAGAAAAACTTAATAGCATTGGTATGCAAATGCCAGTGCCAGTGCCTGAAACACATTTTTAGCTGGAGTAGGTAAAACAGAAGGGCAGGAAGCAAACCAACCAAATAAAATGTGTTGGTTTTAATAATAAGAGAATGTTGATATAACTGCTTTTGATGATCACAGTTTTTAGAAGTGGCTATCCCAAAGCAAATATACTCGGAAACTGACTTATTTGTTCTGCTCCAGCAGGCTGGTTGGTTGCCTAAGCAGGCTGAGAGTTGTGCCTTTTACTCTTATAAATTCATCTCTCCTTAAGGGCCTGCAGATTTTTAAAATATGTATTTAGCAACCTTGCATTTTCATTGCAATTCATTCCATTTTAATTTTATGTAATTGCATATAGACAGTTGAGTGAATAGAGTCTTCTCTTAAAACTATGTTTTAATTTCTTTTAAATACATAATCATGGTTCTCTGGGGGTTTTTTGTTTTTGTTTTTTTAAGAAATGAGGTTTCACTGTGTTACCCAGGGTAGGCTTGAACTCATAGGCTCAAGCAATCCTCCCACCTCAACCTCCTGAGTAGCTGGGACTACAGATGTGTGCCACCACACCTGGCTTTAGTTCTTTGGCTTTTGACTCATTACTAAAACTGACAATAAAACTCCCACACTGAGAATTTCTACTGAGGAAAGTAGAGAAATCACATTATTCACCTGAAAAAAAGAAATTTTTTTTCTCTCAAAATATATATACAGAGCCACTAATGATGTGTAACAGGCAAGTAAGAGATGAGAGTTAACATTTGCTATATTAACTACAATAAGTAATGCCTTTGTAAAAACCTAAGTTTACATTTGGGTCCCTAGACTGATTCAGCAGCTTTCCACTGAGAAGACAGTCACTTAATGGAAGCAGAAGACAACTCCAATTATATTTAGAATTTTGATGAAATTTGGCTCAATTTCTCAGATCCCTTTTTAGCTCACTGCCCCCATATTGATGCTAAGATACCAGCTAGGTGTCGACCAACAGTGATGATTGAGATCATTTTCAAACCAGAAACAATATGCTGATTAATTCTTTTAAAGAAAGATCAGTTAAGTACCAGGTAGTATAAATTCCCAATGTCTATGATGTAGAATCAAAAATTAGAAGAACATGATAGATGATAGAATCTTGATCACTACCATCAGTTGGAACCTTGGGAACTGGACTGTCAAGGAAACTTAGAATATGAGTAAAAGGATAAGGAGAGCATGAGATATTTTTGTAAGGTTTGCATCCAGCTACAAGTAACAAAAACCTAACTAAGCTTTGGCTTAAATAAATTGGCTTTTTTTCTCTTTTAATATATTGAGAAGTCCACAGCAAAGAACTACAATGAATGAGTTCAGTTATTTGGATTGATTTAATAACTTAAGAGTGCTAAGGACAAGATTGCTGAAATTCTCTTGGCTTTTCCCAGATGATCACAAAGTGACTGCTGCAGCTCAAGCCATCATATCTGTATCCAGGCAGGAGAAAGGAGTAAGGCATGATGCTATCAGGAGAGCAAACATTTTCTAGAAATTTATAGCAGACTTTTACATATGTCTCATAAAACATAAACTGTGTCTGTCAAATGTTTAGGCCTAGCTTTCAAAGAAGCTCAGAAATGTAATATTAATATTTTAACTAGGCATACAGTGATCTGAAAAAAAATTGGAGTTCTTTTAGTAAGGAAATAGTGGCTATCAGGTGAACAAATTAGTAGCAGCTACTTACTGTAGCACTCCATCATTTGCTAAGTTGGGATCGATTGAGCAAGGTTTGGGAAGAGACAATAAAGAAAGGATTCGTGTTGAAAAGAAAAGAGAAATACATGTTTATTGCATGGGATGCAGCCAGATGATTTTGGTCATTAATGAATTAAGGAAGTAGTTGTAAACTATCAAACAAAGCAATGAAGACTCTTATAAGAGACTATTAATCTGGTTGAGGACTATCAATAGAAAAAAGAGAAGAGAGAAGATGAGCTAGGAGACTTGCAACAGTCTTAGGATGAGGTGATTAAAGGCCTGCAATGGGGAGAGATTTAAAATTTCCAAAGAAATTCCCCAGGAAAAGTCTATAGCACTTGGCAACTGATAGTTTATGAAGGACAGAGAAGTAAAAGCTAATTGCATGATTTTGAGACCAGAACACTGAGAGACTAGCCTACCATTCAAAGAAATGGATAAAATGGGAAGGACGGTGTTAGATTTAGGCATCTTGAATTGGAAATGGGGTTGGTGGGCATTTTGTGTGACACTTGTAACCCATAATACCACTAAGTAATTCTTGACTGATATATTTGGTTTTCTCTTTACTTTTTGTTAAATACCACCAGCCCTCTCATAAGTTAGTGTCCCTTTCTCTCTCTTGTATTGTCTTGGACTCATTCTCATCCACCACCTCGATGCTTTTGCAAGATACAAAGCTTAGGGGGATGGATGTGGGGCAGCAAGAAATATAAAGTGGAGATCTGAAGGGAAAAGGAAGAAAGCTGAACTCTGTCTCTTTACTTGTTTTCCTGTTTGTTCTTTTTTTTTCCTTTTTTTCGCCTTGGACATGATTGGAGTTAGTAAGATTAACCTCTTGTCCATATTGTTATAGTAGTATCCTAGATAGTCTCCCTAATTTATGATTTTTCCGTCCTAATTCCTACAATTCACTCTGCATATTGTTACCAAGATGAGTCATCCTTACATACTGCTTTTGTTATATCATAATCCTTCTTAAGAACCAGCAGTGGATTTTCAGTGTCTGTGGAATGAAATCCAAATGCCTTAACCTGACATTAAAGGCCCAAGACAGTCTGTGTCCAAACTACCTTCTCAACTCAGATCTAACCAGACTGCTCTACTCCTGGTTTCTTGAATCTGTATTCATTAGTTCATTTAAAAATATAATACTTATTCACTGAGAACCTTCTTTATGCCAAACATCAGGGATATCAACATTGAATAAGGTATACGTGGTTCATACTTTATAGGAGCTTTTAAGTGGAAGAGCAGAAGAAAACAAACACAAAGATAATCACTTTGAGGGTAGGGATTCTGTATTACATTTTTTATATGTATCTCTTCCTCCTCCTCTCCATACCATGCCTAAAGAAATGCTATGATAGTTAATTGTCAATATATACTTCGTATGGGGAAGTTTTTGCCTTCTTTGTGATTTACATGAAATAGTTGTACTATAGCTGTATCTTGCCTCCTTCATTTCCTCTGATTGGCCTTATTTCTCTCTTGTTTCTTAAAGTCGTAAGTATATCCATTTTTAACTCTTCTCAAACCAATAGGTTTTCCCCACTTAGCATAGCCTCTTCTTAACCCTTTGCTATAAAATAAACCTGGAAATAGATTTTTAAATGGAAAAGAGGGTTAACTGTAGAGTTAGTTGCCTTTATGTATTGGAATATTATTACTTTACCAAGAATGATTATTGCTTTGATGATTTATTGGCAGTTACATAGATCATTTTTTCTATGAACAGTTTTGGGGAACCTGCAGCCTCAAGGCCACATGTGGCCCTCCAGATCCCGAAGTGCAGCCCCTTGACCAAATTCAAACTTCCCTTTATTAAAAGGATTTGTTCTATACAATTTGGATTCAGTCAAAAGGCCACACTCAAGGATCCAGAAGGCCACATGTGGCCCCAAAGGCTGCAGATTTCCTGGATAGAGCTTGAACCCATCCTCCGAAGTGAGGTATCACAAGAATGAAAGAATAGGCATCACATGTACTCGCCATCAAATTGGCACTAACTGATCAACACTAAGGTGCTCACACGGTAGTAATATTCTTTAGGGATTGGGGGGTTGGGGAGGGTAAACTCACAACTAATGCATGTGGTGAGCGTTGTAGGGGGGAAAGGGCACGCCTCAAATCATGGTTTGGATGTGGCAGAGTCATAACATGTAACCAAAATGTTTGTACCCTCATAATATTCTGAAATTTTAAAAAGTAAATAATATACCTCACCTTTATCCTTATTACAATAAAAATAACATTTATTTCATAAAAAAAAAGGCCGCAGGTTTCCCACCTCTGCCGGAGGTTTAGATTAGATAAGCTTGCATTGCATCTTCGAGGATATTAGTACTTCCTTGACCCAAAAGAGCCAGTTGCTGAGCCCACTGTACCTAAGTGACCTTCAGAGTCCCATTTGCTTTCAGTGAGATCACTTTCACTCTTTATCCCTTGTGGCAAAAATCTGTTTCTACTCAAACAGATGGTTTAGCTTTCAACAAATAAAAACTAGAGATCAGCATCTATTTAAGCCAAAAAAGTTGGTTTGAGCATCCCACTAACTCTTCAAGATCTGGATTATTTCTTTATTTTTCAATATTAAGCTTCTCAGAATGGATTTATCTTGGTACCAGAAAATCAAGAACCTTATACTTTGTCAGAAGATCGAGCCATTTCACATAATCTCAAATTTCCATTTTTCAGAACTGTATAATAAGCACAGTTCAACTCCTTTGTGTGTTCTCTTTTGCAATGATACAAATTGGAAACATTAGGGATTATAGCTTTCTGTGGAGTGTTACATAGATCTTTCAGCGCTTGCATGATAATTTCTTTTTTATTTAAGATATCTGCAAGCTGGGCATGGGGTGATAGGCCAGTGTCATTTCACAGATGTGCATGTCAAAGACATTATAATTTTTGTTCACATTGGGAAATACCCCTTCTCTCGAGCTCTTACAAATCAAGATTGGCAAGTCCTAAGAAATATGTGTGTGTGTATATGTATATATATTTTTAAATGTAGAATCTTGAAATTGAGCATATAGATACAGATAGTTAATTACGTTCTTGTATTGAGAGGAAAATTTTGCTTCAGGGATCTTGAATACGTCAGACAAGACTTGCCTTTGGACTCAACCAAATATCCATAGAGATATTTCTATCTATATGTATTATAGATTTTATAGAAACGAATGCATTTCTTAAATATAAAATTCAGATAAATAATGAGATAGATAAGAACTGTAAAATAGTTTAGGAAGTGAGTTGTTAGGAAGGCCATATAAGCAGCCTCTTTAAAGATATCTAAAGCCTATCTTCTTATTTCACTCTATCTACTATATAGGGTAGACCTTGTGGGAAATATGATCTACTAGGCATCGTTACAGTATAGATTAGGCCAAAGAAAGATTCGTTAATATTCATGTATTCAAGCCATAAAATATCAGGGTTCAAAAGGCCTTAGTACAAAGTTATCCATGCTAACTCCCTTCCAGAGATTAGATTCCCTTCTGTAACATTTTGCTCAGTGGCCATCCAGTTTAGATGTAATCACCTCCAGGGATAGACACTGCCTGCTTTAAATAGCTCTGGCAATTTGTAAATTGTTCCTTTTCTGTCTCTTCCCTACTTTACCCATAAATCCACAGGATTATATGTAAATATAATCTTTCTTCCACATGACAAACCTTCAGCTGTACATATTACGTACCCTGAGTCTTCACATATCAAGACCTTCCAGTTTTTGGAAGCTCTTCTTTTTGGGACCTGAGTTCATGGTGCCTCCATTCTGGTCATTGACTCCTGAATGCCCTCTGGTTCTTCCACATCTCTTAAAGAGGACTGATGAATGCTGAGCATGATGGAGTATCTCCAGATTCTGTATGGTGTGTTTCTACTGGTGAAGCCAAAGTGTTTTACACACTTACATCCTACCTTTTGCTTTCCTGTCAAATATAGTCTATAACTTTTTCATGTATATTACTAACAAGCCATATCTCCTTCATTTTGTTTGCTGATTTGGATTTTTGGCCTGAAGTTTAACGCTGCGTTTTTACCCTGTTTAGATAGAGTTTTTCATTAAATCCCTTATTCAATAAACATTCACAGAAGGCTTCCCTAAGTCCATAGAATAGGTTAGGTCCCCCCCCCACTTTATGTGCCCAGAATGCTCTGAACTCTCTTATTTTTGTAGCATTCATCTCACTTGTAATCAGTTTGTCTAATTTCCTTGCTAAATTGGAAGTTCCTTAAGCTTAGAGACCTTGTTTGTTTAATTTTCTTTGTTATTTCTACTGCCTGACAAAAATAAGTGCCTGTTGCATAGTAGCTGCTCAAAAATACTTGTTGAATTGAATTTAATGTATAAGCATCTATGTAAGCCAGGCACTGTCCTTTGTATCCAAGGAAAAAAAATGTAATTAATTAAATAAGCACACGTAGTGAAATTTGAACTGAATCTTGAAGATTGGCCAAGAGAATGAGGCATTCTAGGCACGGGAAGAGAATAAATAGGGAAATCAGAGAAAGAAAGTCCTTAGCTCATTTGGGGAATTAAAGTAGGATTCAAGTACACAAGCATAGTGAAGCTGTAGAGGCAAGCAGAAGCCAGTTCTTCAAGGCGTCGTGTGGCATGATATGGAGTTTGATTTTATCCTGTGAGTAATAGGGAGCTACTAAAAGTTTTTGAGCCAGGGAGAGGCACAAACAGAAATATATTTCAAAAGATTTCCCTGGCAGTAACATAAAGGATAGATTAGAAGGGACAATACTTGTTTACTGGGACAAGTTAGAAAGTTATAATCATCTAAGCAAGAAATGATGGGTACGTCATATAAAAAAATGATTCTTTATGTATATTAGTTATCTATTACCTGTGTAACAAGTTACTGCAAAACCTAGCAGCTTAAAAAAAAAACCAAACATTATCTCACACAGTTTCTGAGGATCAGGAATCTAGATGCAGCTCAGCAGGTCTGGCTCCAGGTCTCTCTGGAGGTTGCAGTAGAGCTGTTGGCTGGGGCTGAAGACTTGACTTGGTCTAAAGGATGTGCTTCCAGCTTTACTCATGTGGCTGTTGGCCTCTTCCTGGGGCTGCTCACGACATGGCTTCTCCAAAGCAACTGATCCATGAAGAGTGAGAAAGTGAGAGTAAGAGTGCTCCTAAGATGGAATCTGCAGTCTTTTCAACTTAATCTCAGAAGTCACATACCATCACTTCTGGTGCATGCTGTCAGTTACATAGACCAACCCTGGTACATTGTAGGAGGGGACTATACAAGCGTAGGAATACCAGGAGGTAGGGATCATTTGGAGGCATCTTAGAGGCTGCCTACCAGTAGCTGGCTTGTCACAGTATGTGAAGAGTAAGTCTACAAGTCTGGAATATTTTGATGGTTTATGGAGATTTACATAGAAACTATCTTATTAGTCATTCCTCCCAACTTTATGTTACCTAGAGCAGGTAGTTAAAACATTTGCTTGACTGAAAGTTAAGATATTTAAGACCCCATTATAAATGTTAAATAATGGTTACTTTGCAATCATTGCTTAGTTTTATACTATAAGTTATGATAATTTGGTTACATGTTTGTTTTTATAGTATAATTGCAGTTCAGCTTTACATTTAGTGCATAGCACTATACTAAGTAATGTATGGGTTCAAAAGAAGACTAAGATGTGATTCATACCTTCAGAGAGTTAATAGTCTTACCAAAAAGCAGGGCATACATAGACCATAGAGAATCTTAGACCCAGCAGAAAAGTTAGAGGCAATCTAGCACAACAGCCTCATGATACAGATAAGAAAACAAGTGGAGGGAAGTGAATGGCTGATCGAACCCAGTTACTAATAGAGCTGAGACCAGAACTCAGACCTTTAGATCCCCAGGCAGAGCACTTTTTTTAAATGTGAAAGGTAATTTGTTTCCACCACCAAGAACATTCTTCGAGAACATAAACCATTTTTATATTTGAAAGCACAATGACTTAGTATTTGATGTGAGGAAAGGTGAGACATAAATGTGTTAGAGGACATTTCTGTCTTCTGATGAAAAACCAACTCACTCTGTCACTGATTACTATATGATGTTGAACTAAATTGTAATACATTAGGACATACAGGAGAAAATAATGAGCAGTGCCACATCCCTTGCGGTTTCTTAGATCAAGGACCACTCTAATTTATAGTGAGATATTTATATAAATGTTCCCATTTTAAAGTAATAATATCCAGGGTTCAATGAAGTAAGATTTATGGAGTAAATTATGAGTAGAAATATTGTAAGTATGAACTACACTGTTGGAATAATGAGAAGGTAGAAATCCATTTACAAAGTTTATTTAGTATATATCATAGTTTAAAATATTTTGGAGTTTTGTTTCCTTTTTTCAAAACAAAATGCTTTTTAACCATTTATTGTCTGTATTATTAGATAGTTACAAATTGCAAATTCAGGTGCCCTTTTTTGAGTACCCATAATGTATATTAAGTATATTATGGGTTCTTTAGCATATATAATTGCATTTGGTCTTCACAAAGCCTCTGTGAGATATGTGTTTTCCTTATTTTACAGCTGAGGTGGTGAGAAATTAAAAGAACCATAACCAAACTTTCTGCATGATCCTTTGCAGTCAGTGTTCTGTAGAGTAAGTGCTAGCTTTTAATAGTGTCTTCAGCCTTTCTCTTAAGTACAGTGTGTGACTGTACTTAAGTCACAGTTAAGTGAAGACAGTAGAACTAAATACCAATTTATATTACCATAATTTTCAGAGTAGCAGCTACTGTGTTATGTTCTGGTCATCTATAAATATTTAATATTAAGCATGTAATTTGACATGATGGCAGCAAAAGGTTATATTTATCCTGGAGTTTCCACAATAAACCAGGAAGGCTTTTTTCCTCACTATATTAAAATATGAAGAAATAAATTAGAAGACTGTATGCTACAGCTTTTGTGTCATCTTAAATTTACCTAATTAAAGTACTTTTTAATAAATTCATTCTGTCTAAATTTAGTATACATTTATTTCAAAGTTTGCTTACTTTTTCCATGGCACTGAAACATACAAAAGCCTTTTTTTGTTTTCTAGTAAGTAAATGTCAGTCACTTCCTTAAACTAGCGTGTCTTAGGCCAGTAGACTAGTCTTACATTCAAAATAAAATAAACAATCCATCTTCTCACTAATGAATTTGCTGTCTGCATTTCTATAGATGTGGCCATATGTTTTCCCAGGAAAACTGGCTTGCGCTCAGACTAAAATAGCTACTAGGATCCATTAGACAAATTGGGTTATGAAACACGAAAAATCTACTGCCCCCCATTCTGGGTTTGGTTAATTTTGCTGTTCTTACACATTCTAGCAGATGTGCTATTCTGTTCTCTCTTTTACTCCAGGGAGCCTCATTTGGCATACAGTTAATAAGTACCTTTTTAAAAAGCCAGTTCAATCCCACATTTATTGAGAACCTGATAAGTGCTAGACATTGTCTTAAGAACTGAGAAATACAAATATGAAAACTATATATAGTCCTGCCCTAGGTAAACTCACAGTATAGAAGAGCATTTGTTAGCTACTTTTTAACCACTTGTATCAATCAGTTTTCTTAGTTTTAAGTGACAGAAATTAACTTTGGAAAACATAAGCAGAATTTCTAGGAAGGTCAAAGATCTGACTTGGAGGTCCCTTAAACAAAAGCAAAGCCCCAAATCACACCACTGATAGCACTGATCCTGAACTGTACTTCCAGAACCAGAGCCACCTCTGGTTCTTACAACTAGATACCACTGCTTCTAGGGCCACCACCCTTTCAAGAGGGCCTTCTTTGCAGTCTGGAGCTGGTGCACCTAATTAACAGACTCTAGGACATATGCCTACACCTTAGTTACAAAGAAGTCTGGGAAACAAAGCATCTGGTACTTTACACTTACATAGTGGGAGGTAACCTCTGTCTCACAAGATAGGAGATTCTCTAAACGTAGGAAGGTAGTCAGATGCTAAGTGACCAGATATTTCTATAAGCAGCATTTGGAATAAGTAGAGAAGGTTAAGCACAGGAGGTGAGAAGCAGGAAACAATAAACAAAAAAGAAATAGTTGAGTTTGGCCTTAATGTCACACAAAGAAGGAGAAACCATCTGTTTTCTTAAACCATTTGACAAAAATACAGTTGTGAAAGACTAAGTGATAGCTTATATTCTTAGAAGTTAATAAGGTCCTAAAGAAGGTGACCTCAACTTGAAGCCCATTTGCTCTGTACAGGTATAGGAACTATCATCTCTCTCTAGAAAGGGTTAAACAACCCACACTTGGAATCAAAGCCCTTAGTTCTCTCCCTGCCCAGCCCTTAATCCGATGTGTGACCTGCGAGCAAGTAGTTCAATTAGTGTCCTCATCTATAAAATGAGAAGGTTGAGGTAGGTGCTCTTTAAAGTCCCCTTTTGGCTCTAAAATTCTATACCTTGTACATGATAGGCTACTGACAGTTAATGTTTTTACCCAAGTTGATTGTTATAGAAGGCAAATAAATCATGAGCTTATTTTTTGATGACAGTAGATTTCCATGAACCCAAAAGAATTAAATCTTCACCTCCCACTTAGATTTTTTTTGTTTTTGTTTTTAAACAATTTCATTTTCCCACACAGTAAGTTCAGGCATTCAAGTTGCGGCAGGGGAAATACTCATTGAATTTGTCATCATTATTTTTGGCTTATATCTTCATGAGAGCCTTTTTAGTTTCCTAGTTTCAATAATCTATATCTTAGATTTTTAAGCCCCAGCATACCTTTTTTGACATTTGAGGATTAAATTGCATTTGTGATAATGAATTAGAATGTTATCTTATTTCTTTCAAAAATAGTTTTATCTCAGTATGAAATATAAGATTCTTCACATTTGTTACAAAGTGGGAAAATTTTGAGACATTCTATATCCATTGGTCAGCTATTTTCCTGTTTTGATTAAGTGATTTAATAATGGAAAATGGTAGCAAATTGTACATTTAAAATGAACAGAAAAAATAACTTTATGCAGAGATAAAGATTGAAGGAACAATTTGGAGATAAGAATTTTGTCCCATTGCCTTCAAGAATGCCTATACTTAAACCAGGCCAGAAAAAATTAAAATTATACCATATTTATTTTAATGAAACCATCTTTAAGGCATCTCTAGACCCAACACAAGAAAATTAATTTCTGGAATTACCTGCAGGACTTTATTATAAAAACTGTTCCATCTAAAACATGTTCCTGTAACATGGACTCCAAGAATAGGTTCTAAGAAATTCTAATTTTGTTTTAAGCAGAAAAATTATCAAACAACTTACCTCTAAACTACAGTCCTTAATTAATAAACACTACTGTTAAAGTTCTTATTGCTAACATAATCCATATTGTTACTAAAACCTTAGAGGAGACAGAGAAAACCTGGCTAACATCCTTTATGACTGTATATCTTTATATATTAAATACCAGTATTGAGTTACCTTCCCCACTGCCTTTTTTAGACTAAATAATTTACATTTAAACTTTTTAAGTCTTATTCTTTTTTATGCTTCTTTTTTATATAATAGCTTTATAGAGATATAATTCAGATATCATACATTTCACTCATTTAAAATATATAATTCAGTGGTTTTTAGTACAATCAAATTTAGAATATCTCATCACCCCAAAAGAAACCCATTCCCATTAGCAGTCACTTCCCAGTCTGTGTTAACCACTAATCTACTTTCTGTTTCTATGGATTTGCTTATTCTGAACATTTCCTGTGAATAGAATCATACCATATGTGGCGTTTTACCCTGTCTTCATTCACTTAGCATAATGTTTCCAAGGTTCATTCATGTTGTAGCATATATCAGTATTTTATTCCTTTTTTAGGCCGAATAACATTCTGTTATATTACAGGGTCACATGCTAATTTTATGTTTAACTTTTTGTGGAAATGACGAACTATTTTCCACAGAAGTGGTACCATTTTATGTTCCTACCAGTTGTGTGTGAGGGTTCTTATTTCTCCACGTCCTTGACAACACTTGTTATTGTCTGTCTTTTTTATTATAATCAACCAAGTGAGTGTGAGGTAGTATCTCATTGTGGTTTTGGCTTGCTTTTTACCAATGGCCAATAATATTGAGCATCTTTTAATGTGTTTTATTGGCCATTATATTAATAATATATCTTCTTTGGAAAACTAGAGCATTTGCTCAAGTTTTAATTGGAGAATTTATCTTTTCATTATTGAATTATAAGAGTTCTTCATATATTCTAGATATAAGTCCCTTATCAGATATATGACTTGCAAATATTTTCACTCATTCTGTGTGTTTGTCTTTTTACTTTCTTCACTTGATCTTAGCCAAAGGCTGAAAAGCAATTCTTTTCACTTTCTTGAGCAAGACTTATTCTTAACTCTGGCTAAATTTTGGTTTCCTGAACCTTCTGCTAAATTTTCTACATGTCTCCATTTGTGAAGTAACCTGAAATGAATATTTTATTCTTTGAAAGTGGAACGAGACTCTAATTTAAGACTATAATAGAAAATAGTAATTACCATAGGAACCAACAGTTTTTGGTTGTTTGCCATGTGCCAAGCATTTTGTCGAGTACTTTAGAACCCTGAAATATAGGTGTTTTTATTATCCTATTATATAGATGAAGAGACATAGGCTTAAAGAAGTTGAGTTACACAAAATCAAAAAGTACTAGTAAGTGGTGGAATTGAAATGCCAATGCAGGTTATTTTCTTGGCCAGTATTCACATTTTATTTTGGTTCTTTATATTCTAGTTTTGTGCTTTTAAAAACAACATTATTTTAAAGTCTCATTTTCTACCTACTATAATCCCTAGATTTTTCTCACATATATTGAAACCTAATCATTCACTTCTGCCTCTTTAAAACTAGAATTTCTTAGTTTCTGACCAAATCTTTTCATTTATATAACATTTTGATTTTTTTAACTATCTCCAAATTGGCCCTTTCAAACTAATTCTAATATTAGTTAAAGCTAAAAACTATTATAAAGGTGAACTTGCTATTAAAATGATTAAATGTATATTTTAGACTTATTTATATATGTATGTATGTATGAATGAATGAGACAGAGTCTTGCTCTGTTGCGCTGGCTAGAGTGTAGTGTGGTGTGATTGTAACTCACTGCAACTTCCAACTCCTGGGCTCAGGCGATCCTCCTGCATCAGCCTCCTGAGTAGCTGGGACTACAGGCACGCACCACCACACCTAGCTAATTTTTTCTATTGTTACTAGAGATGGGAATGTTACAGCAAGGAATGTTATGTAATGCTGATCTCGAACTCCTGATTTCAAGCAATCCTCCTACCTCTGCTTCCTGGAGTGCTAGGATGACAGGAATGAGCCACCACTCCTAGCCTTGCTTCAGACCATTTTAAATGTCTTTTGGATTAGCCACTGTTAAGAATCTACTGCATTAAAATGTTTTAGTAGATCAAAGTGTTAATTATATATTGCTGTGTAACAAATTACCCCCAAACTTAATGACTTAAAACAGCATTTATTATTTCACAGTTTCTTTGGTTTAGGAATCCAAGTATAACTTAGTAGGGTGGTTCTGGGTCCAGGTCTTCTCTGAGGTTGGGGTCAAGCTGTCAGATGGCATTGCGTTCTCAGTTTTGTGGAGAATCCATGTGCAAGCTCACTCATTTGGTTGCTGGAAGGATTTAATTCATTCTGAGCTTTTGGATTGAGAGCTGCAATTCTTCACTAACTGTTGGCATAGGCCTCCCCTAGTTCCTTGCCACATGTGCCTCTATAGGACAGCGCATAACATGGCATCTGGTTTCTTTCAGAACAGCAAACAAGAAAGTGTCCAAGATGGAAGCCATAGTCTCTTTGTAACCTAATCTCAGAGCTGATATCCCATCACTTTTACCATATTCTACTTGTTAGAAGCAAATCAGTAGGTCTAGCCCACACTCAATAGAAGGGAAATACCAAGAATATGGGAACCAGGATGTGGAGTCTACTAGGGGTCATCTTAGAGGCTGCCTATCACAATCTCTTCCCTTGGAGACTTGTTCATGAGAAATACTTATCATGAACACAACACAAATTTTATGTTGGTGAAGGACAGAGGGGTCTCCATGTTTACTCTTTGATCATCTTTATTTACCACAGAGAGGTATTTCTCTATGAGCTTAAATAGAAAACATCTAGCCTTTCTGTGTACCTAACTATTTAATCCTGGAGAACCCAAAAGTCATGGGGGTTCTAACACAGACACTTATATACGTAATCTGTCATGCAAACAGGTGATGATTTTAGCATCTGAAAATACATATTTTAAGCAAGTCTCTCCATGCTAAAATATATATGTATGTGCATATGTGTTATTTTTTAAAGCATCATTATTCTGAATATTCATTCACTTCTTAATCCATTTTATCAAAATACAGTACTAAAGTTTGAAGACACAATTAGAACACAAAATTTTATGTGTAACGTCATTTTTTTCCCCTTGACTTAGATTGCTGTTGCATTTTGGTAGTGGAAAATGTTGGCCAATATAAATATGATTTTAATTTAAACATATGTAACATGCAAAAGAATATTTTTCTTCTTCTTAAATCATACTTTAAACTTCAGTCCTAATTTAACGAAATAAATGATCGTAAATAATTCATTTGTTCAGCAGGACTTATTGAATTACTCTCTTAAGTCATCATGAGTTATACTCACAATAAAGTCCACACTCCTAACTTTGGCCTCCCGTAGCTCAACCGATCTCTATCTTTCCAATTTCATTTTCTATACCCTGTAATCATTCCACTCCAGCATGCAGTCTTTCTTGTTCTTCCTCATCATGACTGCTTATTTATGCTTCAGGGCTTTTCTATCTTCCTGGAAACCTCTTACCCCAGATAATTACATGGCTCACTTCTTCACTTCATGTATTTCTCTGCTCCAGCATCACTACCTCAAAGAGGCATTCCTTCACCACTCTTCACAATATAGCAGGGACCATCAAATACAAAGGATATAAAAATGATGTGTGAGAAAGATTAGTCAGTCAACAGTATACAAACTGACTTGTGTGTAGACAGGCTGGATTAGACATGAGTGAGTGGAGGCTACAGTTAGGAACTTTCATATTCATCCAGGTGTGAATTGATAATGATCTAACTTGAGAAGAAGATTAGGACTGTACTGTTAAGCAGAACACAAGACATTACAGAAGATGGCAAGTAATCTGCCAAAACCACATTACTTTTTTAAACCATTTTTAAAGGACCCTGTTTAACTCTTTATATACAATTAGCTATTTATATACAATTTGTCTATTTTATTATCTTTCCCTTGGAGACTTGTTCATGAGAAATACTTATCATGAACACAACACAAATTTTATGTTGGTGAAGGACAGAGGGGTCTCCATGGTTACTCTTTGATCATCTTTATTTACCATAGAGAGGTATTTCTCTATGAGCTTAAATAGAAAACATCTAGCCTTTCTGTGTACCTAACTATTATAAGGAATGCACTGGGTCATCCTTCCCTGAACTGGCAATTCAGTTTTCTTTGTATTTTCGGTAAGATCACACACCATTCTTTCAGCTTCCACCTTTGGGTAAAGAAGTCTCATGGATTTTTCAGAGTTCATATTGACATTCAGTGCTACTGTGTATGATTTTGGCTATCCCCCTGCCTGTCTCTATACCCTACCAAAGCCTAGGCATTCTTTTATAGTCATTTTTGTCACAGTCATTCTGGTTTTTGTATTTTCTGGAATGCATATGAGGTTTTCTTCATACCCATCTGTGCTGAAGACATTTCAGAGATCATAGAGATGTTATTGTAGGCAAATAGGTCAGCCTGGTAAAGAATCTTCCAGTCCTCTAAACTAATGAATTTGGCAGTCTCAAGTTTAATTCAGTTGATCCTATTATAAAAATAAGTGTCAGAATATTAAGTTAGCGAATGCCATTACAAAAAGGGAAGTTAGTGAAAATCTGATTAAGGATGGCTTTTTATGCTGAACTTGACAGGTCCACAATGATCTGTTTAATACCTATAAGATTGTGATGTCAACTGTTATCATCACATGGAGAAATAAAGGTTCAATTTTTAATACAGGCCACTATATTAAGGGGTAGCATGGATGCTAATGCAAAACCTAGAATGGTAGAAGAGTCACCTGAAAACTATGTGAAACAATGTGTAGAGTGATGGAAACTAAGCACATATCAAGCCAGTGGGTAAGTGCTGGTGACTAGTTAATCTTTAGCTATTGTGGGGATAACATGTATCGCTCTATGAAGAAAAATTTTAATTAGGACACAATGGTTGAAGTGATATACATGTCCTTTTAATATGTGCCCCTACACAAAGCAAAAGCTCAACCCAAGCAGGGCTTCTGTTTCACACAAGGTCTCCTTGGAATATGAGTGAACTCTGGTGAGCTACCCAGCAGTAAGACCACCTTCAGTATGAGTAAAGCCACACAAATGTTCCATCAAAACTAGATCTTTCCTCTGATTTGTAATGTCAATAAATTATTGCTGCATCCTTCCATTCTCTTCTAACAAAGCTACTTCACAACCCCAAACTTAATCAAGTTTGAAAAAAGTAGGAAGCGCCAAAGAAGTAGCAGGAAATTTTTTATCAGGAATAAAAACCACTGATGTAGTAGGGGCTCTGCTAGAGGAAGGAGCAAGTACTTAAAAGTGACACACGTCTGTGTGCTCTTGCTCCCAAGACTCCTTCCGTTCATAGAGGTTTCCTAGTGGTGTTGGCAGAGCTTCTGTTGGCTGTACCACATACTTTCCCAAAACCCTTATAAAGAATGTATGGCCAACACCCTCTATGTAAAGTCCCGTAACTCTAAGGAATGTGGGTTCAACTGTAAGTTTCTTCCACAGTAGTTAATGATTTGGGTGTTTCTGCTGCTTCTAAGCTCCATTCTAACTGCTTTTCCCCTTCCTTGTTCTTAAGCTCAGGGATTTATTTTTTCTCTGTATTTTTCACATACTTGTGGAAAGAACAAATATGTTTTCATGGCACTTAGTATGTTGTAAATGCATTGTTTTCCAAGGAGTAAGATCATTCTACCACTGAGAGCATTAAATCTGCTTTCCTAAGATAACCTATGTTTTCCGAGGGGCCGGGGAAGAGTCACGACCAGCTTTCACATTCTTTGCTTTTTCTTGGGGTATCACTGATTGTGCTAACTACTCCCAGGAAGTTTCCTCCCCAAAATAACATTACTTCTCTCCCTACTGTCAATTCAAGTAACCTTCCATTATAGAGAGAATCCGATTTTATAGAGAAATCTGATAGATACTGCACTCAGTTGTAAAGAAAGACAGATGCAGTTTTAGTAATTGTTTCAAAATTGTCACAAAGCTCTTTAGATGAACAGGTACTTATAAACTAGGCAAAATATTTTTTACTCTATGTTAACTATAAGAATGTCCTAACCTTCTGTACACACTTAAAAATATCTGGAGAGAGACATGCATATAAGCATGGGCTTTTGAGATAGACAAACACAGATATTCCTATAGACTGAATGTTTGTGTCCCCTAAAATTCATGCATGAAAATCCTAACCCCCAATGTGATAGTATTAGGACATTGGGCCTTCAGGCGGTGATTAGGTCGTGAGGGCAGAGCTCTCATACATGGGAGTACTGCCCTTATAAAATAGGCCCCGAGAGGTCCCTTGCCTTTCTGCCATGTGAAGACACAGTGAGAAGATGACTATCTATGAACCAAGAAGCAGACCCTCACTAGACATCAAATCTCCCAGTGCTTTGATCTAGGACTTCCTAGCCTCCAGAACTATAAGAAATAAATTTCTGATTTTTATAAGCCACCCAGCCTATATAGTTTGTTATAGCAGTCTGAACACACTGAGACCGGTATAATCTCATCTCTTCCTTTGTTATATTATTTTCTCACTTTTTTCTGAGTTGTAATTTCCTTATATGAGGTTGTAGGAAAGAAAGATTTAATATAGAGAGTACCTAATAATATGTCCAGCATATGAAAGTGTTCATAATAGGTACTTAGTAAATTGTAGCCATGCTCAAACATTTCTAATGAAAGGAAACTGATTATATCTAGAGACAATCTGTTCTGTTTTCAGACAGCTATAAATGTTAGAAATTTCTTTCGGTTATTGCTCTAGAATCCATACTGTTCAATTATTTGCTCTAATTCGGTATTCTTAGGCCTCAGAGAAAAAGTCTAATCCCTTTACTATGTGGTAGGCTTCCAGGTCTTTGAAGATGGCTGTTTTGTACCCCACATCTTCTCCCTGTCAGCTCATAGGAATACAGTTCCTTCCTATGTTCCCTCGTGGCCTAGGTTCAAACCAACCCAGAATGGAACACAACATTGCAGGTGTGTTCCAGTCAGCAAATGGAGAATGGAACTATCACCTTTTTGTTGTGTTCTTAATACAAAACTTGGGATGAATCTGGGGAGCAGTTATATTTTACCTTTGACTTGTCAAACTTATACTTGATTAAAACCTATAGATCTTTTCCAAACATGTCTCTATTCTTCCCTGTCTCCCTCATCATATATATGTATGAGATTTTACATTTTGACCTACTAAATTTCATCTTGTTAGAGTTTGCTTGTTTTTTTCTTGCCTATCAAGTTGTTTGGGGACCCTGACTGTGACAGTAAGTGACTTGGCTATGTACATCAGTGCATGTTCAGTATCTACATTTAAATCATTGTTAAAAATATTTAACAGGAAAGGAAATTTATACTTCTAAACCCAACCTAACCCTTGAACTCCAGATTCATATATCCAACTGCCTATTTGATATCTTCACTTAGATGATTCCTAATCAGTTCACACTTAACCAAACTTCTGATTTCCATCCACAACCTTCTCTTGTAGTCTTCTCATCTCAGTTCATGGTATATCCATCCTTCACCTTGTACATCCTTCACCTTGGAGTCATCCTTGGCTTCCTTTCTTATTTCCCCGCATCTAACCCCTCAGCAAATTCTACGGCTCTACTTCAAAATATATCCTGAATCATTACCTTTTACTTCTTACCTCCTGCACTACCACTTTGTACTAAGCCATCTGGATAGATTCCTAACATTTTTTTGCATTTACCTTTGCCTTCTTTAATCTTTTTAAAACATTACAGCTAGAGTGATCATCCTGTTCAGACATTAATTATATCATGTCACTCCTCTGTTCAAAACCTGCCAGTAGCTTTCCATCTCATTTGGAGAAGAAGCTAAAGCCCTGACAATTGTCTGCACAACCCTACATGATTCTGCCTTCCCCTTACCACACATGTGCACAGACAAAAACACGCTGCTTTTCTGACCCCATGTTTTACTGTTCTGTCCTTGCTTCCTCATTTCCATGCATAGAGACCTCCTTGCTGTCCCCTCAATATGCCAGGCACACTCCGACCCCAGGGCCTTTGCATTTACTGTTCCCTCTGCTTGGAATGCACTCTCCTTTTCCCATTCACTGTCTGTGAATCTTTCCCATGAAACCTTCAGCTCTCTCATTTTTGTTGATGGTATTATATGAGACTCTATAGTACTAATAGAAATTATGAGGCTCTTTAGGCAAATGATAATTATAGATTTGGCTTCTGGATTCATATAACTGAATGAATATGTTAGAATTACATCTAAAGAAATAATTGCCTATTTATATATGGAGTAGTGTGTGTGAACAAACAGATTCCTCCACCATCACCTTTCCTACTAAATTTTAGTGATTTTCATAGTACCTAAGATATCCCTTTGAATCTAAAAGAACTATAGGAGCATAAAGATTTTTAGGGAAATGGTCATATTTCTCAGATGAGAAAAGTTCACCAAAGTTTATACTCACTGATGCCAAAAATATAAGGTAGACAAAAAAGTTAGTAGAAGAAAGTTGTCACGCTATCAACTTCCTTACTAATATTCAAAAACAAACTTTTCTTGTTAAAAAATAAAGGTGTTTTTTTTTTTAATTGTAGGCACTGATTTCTAAGTGAATCCCATAAACCACTACTATTTCCATTTGTAGTGTAGCAGTAGCATGTGTGATACTAATGTGACCTTACAGGTCTCAAGTTTAACAGCTTATTATGAGGTACGCTGCCATTTCTATAAGAAGGTGAGTTTGGATTATCTTTTCAAAGACGAATTACTCCTTTATAAAAATTTAAGTACTTCATATTGTATTTCAGAGCTCTTGCTTTTTAGTAAAACTTGCAATTACAATGGTTTCAGTAATAATAGTGCTCACTTTGAAAATATCTTCCCTAAGTCTTAGTTTCCCCTCCAGTTACAACCACCTCATTTTTGTTACCCTCTTCAGCAGAACTCCTGGAAAGGCTCGTCTATCCTCACTATTTCCTCCTCTCCTCCTGTTTTCTCTTTAACCTACTCCAAATAGGCTTTCATCTCAGCGCTTCACTGAAACTACTTGTCAAAGATTCTGTCACCTTCGTGTTGTTTTCTGTGTCCTCCTCTTCCTCCCAGCAACATTCAGTACCATCTTGGAATACTTTATTTACTTGATTTCCAGTATAACGTCCTGTTTGGTTTTGGTTTTCATCTTACTTCATTAGTTACTTCTTGTTATCAGTCTCATTTATTGACTCTTTCTCTTCTTTCAAACCCTATACATTGAACTATCCGAGGACTTAGACCTTAGCCTTCTTGGCTTTTGCCTAGGTGATCTCATTCAATTGCATTGTATATAAATTATATATTTTAGGCTTCTGTGATGAAGACCCCAGAATACAGGTGCTTAAATAAGATAAAAGTTGATTTCCCTTCCCTGTAAAGATGTGAAAGGTGGTCTAGAACTGATATGGTAGCTTGTTAGTGTTGGAAACTCAGGCTCTTTCTTTCCTGTTGCTCTGCTGTTCTCAACATGCTGCTTCCATCCACTGATCCCAGATGGCTGCTCCAGACCCTCCATCATGGTCTATATTCTAACCAGCAGGAAGAAGAAAATAGGGAGTTTAGGACATATCCCTTCCCTTTAGGACACAGTTTGAAGTTAAACATATTTTGTCTGCTCTTGTCCCATTGGCCTGTCCTGAGTCAGATGATAAGAACTTGCTGAAGGGAATTTATGAAATATAGTCTTTAGACAGGTAGCTATGGATCCAGCTAAAATTTGGCAATTCTTTTACTAGAGGGGAAAAAAAAGAATAATGGATTTTGGAGGACAGGCAGCAATTTCTGCCACACATGGCTTTAAATATTATCTATGTGCTAATGTTTCCCAGTTTTGTATCTCTAGCCTTGATCTATTTTCTGAATTCAAGACCGCTATACCAGGCTGCCTCTCTAATATCTCTGAATACCTACATGTCCAAAAGTGAATATGGGTTTCACAGGGTTCATATTTCTCCCTAAAACCCTTCTCATCTTAAGTCTCCCAGGTGCTCATGCTGGAAATTTAGGACAATCTTGATTCCTCTTTCTCTCTCAACCAACTCTAATCCATCTGCAAGTAATATTAACTTTACTTTCAAAATAGTCCACAAGTCCTACCACTTCTCACCATCTACTACCCAATCCACCCCCCATCACTCTAATCTAAGCCACCATTATCTCTCAGCGGGAAGACTGTAATACCTTCCTAACTAGTGTTCTCTTGTTCTACTCTTCACATAGCAGTCAGGGCGGTATTTTTTTTTTTAATTAAATCAAGTCATATTCCTCTTCTGCTCAAAATGCTATAATCACTTCCTGTCACACTTAGAAAAAACACCAAGTCTCTTACCCTGGATTATGGATTCCTACATGATTTGCTCCCTGATGTTGTTTTTGGCTTTATTTCTCTTCCTCAGTTACCCCACCCTAACCTCCCTGGCCTTCTTATGCTTCCTGGAACACACCAAACTCATTCTCTGTTCATGCCCTTTCCGCATGCTAGTCCTTCTGCCGAGAACTCTATTCTGTCTGGTCCTTCCCTGTCTCTCTCCTTCCCATCACTCAGATCTCAGTCTCTCCAACCACCCTGTTGTTGAATACAGCATATTGTTCCCTTTCCCTCTTTCTCCCTCCCTCCCTCCTCTGGGTAGCTATCTTGCTTTCATTTCTTCATAGCATTGTCCCCACCATCTGAAATTGTATCTTTTTTTGCTCTGATTTCTCCACTGGTCTATAAGTACCATGAGGGCAGGAACTTAGATTTGTTTGTTGATCTATCCTTAGCCCTTAAAATGCTGCCTATTACATAGTAAGTGCTTAATATTTATTGGATGTTCAAATTCAAATACTTCCTCATATTTCACCATAGTATAGGTTAGGGTGCTATAGTAAAAAGACCCCCCCCCATGCAATGAATGAAGTAGGAATTCATGTTTGTAGAATGATTAGATACACAACGTAGAGAGGGACAAGATTTTATTTGTGCTCAGAGTCACCTAAAAACGCTGGACCCAACCAATCTTGGGTTTGGAAATCAAATCTAAAAGGTCCTAAGAGATTCTGTTTTTATATAAATCTTCTTTTCTGTGGTAAGATTGGGCATCAATTTGCCATCCCTTTCCTTTCTTTAAAAAGAAAGGAATGAATATAAGGGGTGGAAGAAGAGTAAGAGAAAAGAAAAAGCAAACAGTAAATGGAGACACTTCTCAAATATGAGGCATTTTAATCAACCTAAAAAGTTTTCATGAGTCTAAATAAAGTGCATGTTGATTGGTGTTGATAATGTTTGAATTGCTACTTCTTCTTGAGAGGTCACATAGCTTGCTATCATGGAAAAACACCCAGACTTTGAGATTAGACCTGAGTTCAAATCTGATTCTGATTTAATTTATACATATTGCCCCAAAACACTTCACATACTGTGTGCTTTGGGGCAATATATGTAAATCTCTGAGACTCAGCTCTCTCATGTGTTAATATGGGGGTGTCTCCTAGGACTATCGTAAGGATTAAATGAAACAGTATAGGCCAGGTGCCTTTTTACTGTTCCCTTCCTGTTCCATAACCTTTTTCACTCCCCATTACTCTAAACCACTTTACTTTTTCATAATAAAAGTATTGTTACTACTGTTCTATGGTTTAATTGTGTTAATTTCTGAACAGCCATAGCCACAGAAGTTGCTTGATACATATTTCCGTTCTTTAATAATGTAACCAAAGTTATTTTAGTTAAATAGGAAGCAATGTAGGAGTTGGAAGCAATGTAGGAAATGTAGCAAATTCTTTAATAATCCCTTAATAATCCTCTGTTTCTCCAGATCTTCTTTGAGTGGCCTTTTTCCTGAAAATTCTGCTTAAGGAAATGCTGCAGTGGATCATGCCACTTTGTTACCAAAAACGTGGTGATGAGGGGGTGTCACTGTGGGCCTAACAGCCACATTGTGCTTGTCGAGAGTCCCTTCTTGCACTGGGCTTGTATATCAGAGACAAACCAGCCCTGACGACAGTGTCACTCGTGCATCAAGTGGGAAATGCTTTAGAATGCAGTGCACATGTTAAAAATCATTTTTCTATGCTTTTATTTTAACTGATGGATATAAGACAAAAATTGCAGACATCTTACTTCCCGAGGAAAAAAAGTCAGGATATATAAAATTTAAGATCGACTCTTTCATTTGTTGTTATCTCCATCTTCCTGCAACTCTATCTTCCACATTACCACCAGTGACCTATTTCAATAACATACATATCCCATCCTTTTTCTCACGTCCATAAAACCCTTCAGTGGCTCCCGATTGCCACTGGGATAAATTCTAAGCTCTGTGAGAACAACCCCTTCTCATCTCCCCAGCCTCATTTTTCCCACTTTCCACCTCACACTTTGTGCTTTAGCACTACTTCACACAGCACGTTGCCTCATTACTTGATGTATTTACAAATGCTTATCCCTCTCCAGAATTTCCCCCACCTCAAACCTGGCTGAAGAATCCTTTAGAGTTCAGCTCAAGTGTCACCTCCTTCAGAAAGCCTTCTTTGTCACCTCTCCACCCCCCGGGCTGGGGTAGGTACCCCTCTTCTTTGTTCTCATTGCACCATATGGATACATGCGTGGTTATATCAGTTTACATAGCTGCCTCTTTTACTAGATGGCAAACACCTTGATCAGGGGCCAGGTCTCACTCACTCATCTCTCTTTCCCCAGCATCCAGCACAGTGCTGACATATAACAGCTGCTAAGTAAATATGTATGTAATTGAATCATATTGATCATAAGAACCAACTCCCATTGGGGGAATATCAGCCCTGTTTTATATGTCTGAGGAAAGTTCTTGTTTATTATACTCTATTAATTGAATCTGCTGTGTTATATATTAAATTGGGCGTTTTAGTCCCTGCTTAAAAACTGAAAGTTAAGTTGAGAATATTCATAGCTCTATTAGGATAATGCCTGTCAATGCAAAAACATAGGTGATGACTGCACTTTACAGTTGTTTGGGGTTTGTGATACCCAGCTGCAGTCTAGGGTAACTTAGCGTATTTGGTGGTATTTTGACTAGATGAACTAGTAGTATAAAAGTAACAAGTCACTGTTAGTCTGTGGAAGAAATTGGGTGGGCTTAGACTTGCCTTCTCTGCCTTAAAGTCATGCTTTTTAAAAATCCCAAGAAAGGTAGGTTCTTTTAAGAAAGTCTCTAGCCTGCATTTTCTAAGTTATAAACCAACTCAGTTTTCAGCCTTAGCCTGGCTCCCATAGAGACTAATGATAACCCATATAAACTATGTGGCAGTTCCAGTTGTTTTCACTCAGGAAGGGCCCCAGGATTTTCACTGAAGAAGCCCAGAAAGAAGAGATGTCAAGAATTCTGGTGAGAAATATTAAATTACAAGGAGCTGATTAGGATAACTTGGCTTAAAAATTAAAGAGATATAGGAAACTTGCCATATTTTCTAGTGCTTTCTTAGCACTAAATGAGGACTTAAAGAAAATTTTAATCCTTGCCAAATTTTCCTTTCTGGAACTATTTCCACTGTGTGATAGATTTGCTGCTCCAACCCTGTCATCATCATTTCCTCCATCCTCTTCGTCATCACTGCTACCACCACCAGCACTTCCTTCCTCTCATTCCTCTTATTTCTATTCTTTCTCTTCCACCTCCTCCTCCTCTTTTTCTTCTTTTTTTTTTTTTTGTGTGTACTAAATCATAGAACTCAAAAGACCCTGGGTAATGCTTTCAAGATAAACAGATAAATCCTACATTGTGTCCAATGCAGCAGCTTCTTCTGGATTCTTTCACTGTCTGCTTAATGTAAGTCTTAGTCACACTGCATTAAGAATAGAAACTCTCTTCAGTATCTCATTTTATACAGTAGTGCTACAAGCATTAACTCCTTAACCCTTACATCACTACAGGAAACCAGCAGTCATCATACCCCTATCCATTGGAGAGATGGAGAAAATGAACAAACTATGGAGAATGCAATTGATTTCCTCTCTGCACCATGAGGCAGTGGAAGGCCAGGGCTAACATCAGGATTGCCAGTTCCTAGGGCTCTTCCCTGTGCTCCAGGATGCAATGACACCTTTCAATTCTTGCTGTGTGGAAAGGTGTGTGTTGCATGCTGTGATATAAATCAGTTCATGACTCTGCTGCTCAAACTCTTCGTTTGCTTCCCATATAACTAGAGTAAAGGGCCAGATCCGTGTGACCTGTAAGGATTCTGGTCCCCTGGTTCTCTCCCTGGCCTCATCTTCTCCTACTCTCCCCTTTATTCTCTCTGCTTCAGTCACACTGGTCTCCTTATTGTTCCCCAGATGCTCAGGCCATGCTCCTGCCTCAGGGCCTTTATGCTGGTTGTTCCCTCTGCCTGCCCTTTCCCCAGATACCTGCTTGACTAGCTCTCAGTTCTGTCAGGTCTTGACCAAAAGGTCACCTTTTCACAAAAATTCATCTTGCTGGTCAGTCCTTCCCAGACTACTCTTTCCAAAGTTCCAACTAGCACTTAACATTTCACATCCACCTTCCATGCTTTAGTTTTATCCTTAGTCTTTATCATTTTCAAACATACTGTATATTTACTTCTCTTGTTTACCGTCTGCCCTTTCCTCCCCACCAGAATGTAAGTGCTGTGAGGGTAGGGCTTTTGTCTGTTTCATTCACTTCTCAACTGCAGCACCTAGAACAGGCTTGGCACATGGTAGGCATTCAGTAAATATTTTATGAGTGAAAATAGATAAGAAAATGGAAGATCAAAGAGGCTGGGTGATTTTCCCCAGAATGATGTGACCCAGTAGTATCAGAGCTAACACTGACACTGGCCTTCTGATCTACATTCCATGCTGCTTTAGCTTGGAGCCTGGCTAGGCCAAACCCAGGAAAAGTTATAAGTAATGTTATAAAATAAAACCCAGTTAATTATGAATACTTTTTATGTAATTTTCACTTTGAAAACAATTATTTCATCAATTACTATATCATAGGGGATATAGACCAATCCTCCTTTTGGACTGTCTTTAAGCAGCAGGAATAATGACAGTAAATTACAGAACTTAAAATAAACCTAGGCATTTCTGGGCCTCAGATTCCTAACATCTAAACTGAGGGGCTGTGTTATTTCAAAGCCCCACACAGCTTTAACTTAACCTGAATCCATCACAAAAATAGATGAAATGCTCAGTTTTCTTTTTTCTTTCTTTCTTTTTTTTTGAGGTGGAGTCTCGCTCTGTCACCCAGGTAGAGTGCAGTGGCATCATCCTAGCTCACTGCAACCTCAAACTCCTGGGCTTAAGCGATCCTCCTGCCTCAGCCTCCCAAGTAGCTGGGACTGCAGGCAAGGACCATGACACCTGGCTAATTTTTCTGTTTAGTAGATACAGGTTCTCACTCTTGTTCAAGCTGGTCTCAAACTCCTGAGCTGAAGTGAACCTCAGCCTCCCAGAGTGCTAGGATTATAGGCAAGAGCCACTGCACCCAGCCCCAGTTTTCTTTTTAAGTTGTTCAATTCTATGCATACAAGGTATGCAGTTTATTCTGTAGGTGAACTGTGAATTGATATTCCTGTGACTCCCCTTTTAGCATAATACCATGTTTGATTCTTTCTTCTACATTTGTGCAAAATATAGGCTTTTTGTCTCACTCTGTTACGTTGCAGAGTCAGCAAGCATGCAAAGGAGCTCACGCAGCCTCTGCTGCAAGGAGGCTCTCACTGCTACTTCCTCAGAGTTAGCCAAGTGGCAGAGAAACCAGAAGGCAAAGACCACTTAAGGACAGGGACTAAATCAATAATAGCAATGTCTGAGTCAGGAAAGGAAATGTGTCTACAATGTGGCTTTGCACTCTTTGCCACTCTGAATTAAGGATATGCACATGGTTGTCAGACCTAAAAAGAAGTGCACCAATAAGTTAGGCTGTTGGTTGTCCAACTCTTTACAAGTTTTGGCAAAGAAGGTTAAATGCAGTGTTTGACATTGTATATCAGCTTGGTTCATTTCTTTGGTAAAAATTCCCTCTATAGATAATAAAATGCAGTTATTATGAGGTGGTGTACATATCCGTAAGAGCAGGAGGCAGCTTTCCAACTCCTTTACAAACATTAGTTGTTAAATGCACAACTTGAATAAGGTTTGTAATTCTCACTCCTTTTATGTGCTGCACACTGGCTTATAGCAAAGTGAACCTGCAAACCATGGCAAGATAGAACAAGTTTAAGAAAGTAAGAATGGCAAGTTAATTGCTGAAGTTGGGATTTGATCAGTAATTTAAATCAAAACTTTTATTTGAAAACAAAGTAAAACAAAACAGCAGCACCGTCAGTTGCCTTTCTCCTACCTACTTCATTCTCATTTGCTCCAGAAGGAATTAATCTCTTCTTTCTCTTTATCCTTGAGTACTTTCATATATCTGTACTTGGGTTAAAGGCAGTTCTCTTCATTTCTTTGTTTGGACAGAAGTTTCCTTAATTTATTATAACCATTATCTGTCACTATATCAGATAATGTGTTTGGACTTTGCAAATAAGTCTTGCAGTTTCCCAAAAGCCATCTCGACTTCACTGTATTTATTGAAGGACTTTTCACTGTGAGACACTATAATTATCCCTTACAACAGAACTACAAGTAGGATCCTAATAGCAAGTTTACTGTTAATTTCTATTAGATATAGCCATACTGTTATATTGTCTTACAATTTTTCATATCCTGTCTTGTGAATTTTTATTAGTGTTTTTTCCCCATATGTATTTTGCCTATCAACTTGATTGTAAGCTGCTTAAAGATAGAAACTGTGTTATATAAGTGTTTGGAGTGGAATATACATGCTGGTTTTATGAATGATCACAAATAACCAGGATTTGGGTTAGAAATCTCATCTGAGAACAGTTCCTGCCCTGATACTACCCTGGGACTTTGAGCCCTCAGCTACCTGCTTTTATGAGCCTGTGTCTCCTACCTAAGTATTTACACAAGAAGCTACAGTGTGCCAACTTCAGACCTGCAGTCTTTAACAAATGGGAGTGAATGTTAGGAGGAGCCTGGGGAAGAATCCTCATTCATTTTAACCCTGATGTTAACACTCCTGTGAGACAACTATGAATCCTCCAGAAAGAATATGTTTTTGCTGTATCAATGCCACCTATTAGGAGGTCTTCCATAACTGAGCATGAGAAACTCTCTTAGAGTTCAAAAAATCAAAATGACATCCTTGCTAAAAAATCTCTTCATGGTTTGAGTCCCATAGTTACAACCAGCAATCTCTGGGAATTTGGTCTCCAAGCTATTCTCATAGCTGTGTTGCGTACATTCCACAAGGGCCTTGGGGGATGGAGCAGGCCTAGTTTGGGGTTTTCAGCAGTGTTTGTCATTTTTACAGCTAAATGGAACACTGGAATGTGATATTTACTCAGTTATGCCCACTTTTCATTCAGTATTTGTAATTTTCAATGTGGCAGGTCTTATCCTAAAAAACAAACAAAAAAAACCTCTTTTGATTTTATGAATTTAGTTTGTAAAATGAAAAAGCAAGAGACTTCCCTCCCTTGGACTTTATCCCTGGTTGTTATCCTTCACTCTATGTTCTTACTCTATCCTCAACAAGTCAGATATGACATTTATTGATCAGAGCATTTTGTAGTTAATTCACTTTTTAATTTTCTAAAATGCCATTTGGCTTCTTGCCAAGAAAGCTATAGTCCCAGGATTCACTAGGTAGATTTGTAAATACAACTGCTTCCATTTTCTGAAAGAAATAGAAGTAGAATTGAGAGCAGTGTTCTTCTTGTGTTCTTCCTTGTGTTAAATAAAAAAATTATACGTGACACTTGCTGATGATAGTAAGGAAGACTTTATTCAAGTGAGGCCAGAACAACAGTAGATATAGGGACCACTGCAATGGAGTCTTGCAGTGAGGGAGAAAGATTGGCCTCAAGTCTGACTCTAACAAGGACAAGTGGGGATTTATAACCAAGGAGCAGGTGGGGGTCAGTAGATGGAAAATTATACTAAGTGGAAACATCAGGGGTAAGGGAGATTCTTGCTAGACTGACGCAACAGAATTCTTGCTGAGGTCAGGCCAGGGTGATTAGATATCGAGGGTGGTCAGAGACCAAGGGTGGAGGATTTTCATTAAACTCATTTAGCAAAATTCTTACTGAAGATGGATTCTACAAGGACAGAGAGAGAAGCCCAAGATCAGACCCAGTTAAGCCAAGGGCTCAGAGGAGGCTGATTAAAGTTAGGTTAAGGAGAGAGTACTTGCCACCTGATTAAAAGAGAAATTATGTTTTATGGCTCAGAATAATAGGATCACCATAGCAAGAGAAGTCTTTTCTATATCTCATTTTATAATAATTCAAAAATTATGATAATTTTTTGAAAAGGAAGCATTTAAGAGTCATAAATGGTGCTATTTGTAAACTTATGTAGTAGTGTATCAGAATTCATACAATGGAAAAACTAATGTGCAGAATGGCACATTCTAAATTATTTTGTACTATAGAAATCAAAAATATTTCATAGTCCTTAAGCCATTTCTTTTAAGACTCTGAGAAAAGGGTAACAGCCAGTGCATTCCTGATTTTTTTTTTGGTTTGGAATTCCAGATCACAGCAGAGCAGTGCCTTAATTGTACTTGGTAGTGACCCCTACTAGTGACCCCAATTATATATCCTCCAGCACTTCTTATCTGAATAATATAGAGGTCTCTTCCTTAGTTCTTTGTTAGGCAACTTTTCTAGATTGGTTTCTAATAGTAGCAAGAGGGAAAATCCTTTCTTCCATCTTTCCTAGAATAAATATTTTCTGATTACTTCATCTGTAAGAGTAAAGTGAATATTGAAAATGCCAAAGTGAGTTTCGGCCATTTATAGGAATTATCTAAAGAAGGCAGTCATCGGTTATTTTTTTCCCATGATTATATTGTCTGAGAGTGGTATCTGCATTAGTCTCTTAGATTTTTATGTCCAAATGATAAAATCAATTTTTTTAATTTTTAAAAAGTAAAATCTTGGCCGAGCGTGGTGGCTCATGCCTGTAATCCTAGGACTCTGGGAGGCCGAGGCGGGCAGATCGTTTGAGCTCAGGAGTTCGAGACCAGCCTGAGCAAGAGCGAGACCCTGTCTCTACTAAAAATAGAAAGAAATTAGTTGGACAACTAAAAATATATAGAAAAAACTAGCCGGGCATGGTGGCACATGCCTGTAGTCCCAGCTACTCGGGAGGCTGAGGCAGGAGGATTGCTTGAGCCCAGGAGTTTGAGGTTGCTGTGAGCTAGGCTGACACCATGGCACTCTAGCCTGGGCAGCAGAGTGAGACTCTGTCACATACAAAAAAAGTAAAATCTTAAATGACTCAACATTTGATTAGATTTCATCTAAGGATGAGATTAAATTAACAATCTCAGATTCTCGGCATATATTTGGCCTTACCTATTGTTAATGAAACCTGTCTGCAAGCAGGGCTACTTGTTGCAAAGCTTGTATGGAGCAGTAAAACTATTTATAAATCCAGACACCTTTACAAAGACCATTTCCCTGGTCTCACTTATGTAAGCCTGCAAAACTATCAGTTATAAGGAACTGAGGGAAGTAAACACATGAATGTACTCCAACTTCTAGGCTTTTCTGAACATTATGTGATTGAAAAGCAGCCAAGTTTAATGCAGACTGAGAATTGCTGACATTTCAGTGGAAAGAATGAGTCTCAGAATGGCAAATAATGTTCCAGACATTGACCTGTGAGCTTTGTCTCCACCCCACTATTAATCCCACTCCTGTCCTTTTTCTGAGGGGGAAGGAATTATCTAGTTAAAAACTGAATCTGTAGGACAACCTGTCTCTCTTGAGGCAGCTGCCTTACTCTAATTCTTGCTTAGCTCAATTTCCCAAATTTAGCAGAGAAGAGCACTTCCAACTCCCACCCCCTTTAAGTCAGCATCCTGTGGGGCCATTTCTATACAACCAAGGCCTCATTCATTCATTTATACAAAAAAAAAATATTTATTGTGTGCCAAGCACTGGGGATTCAGCAGTGAAAAAAACAGATAAAAATGCCTGCCTTTAGGGAACTGATTGATGTTCCAGTGTCATTACTTCTAGGAACATGTCTGAGTCAAATTGCGTTTCAGGAGTGGATGTGTCTGAGAAGCCTCAGGAGTTTGGGGCCATGGGGGCGAAGCTAACCTGTTTCTGTGCCCTCCAACAGGCGTTATTACCTGAGCAGGTGTGGTTGGGGAGTGTCTTAGTCTGTTTTGTGTTGCTATAAAAGAATACCTGAGGCTGGGTAATTCATTTAAAGAAAAAAAAGCTTATTTAGCTCACAGTTCTGTAGGCTATACAAAAAGCATGGTGTTGGCATCTGCATCTGGTGATGGCCTCAGGCTGTTTCTGCTTATGGTAGAAGGCAAAGGGGAGTTGCTGTGTGCAGAGATCACATGGCGAGAGAGGAAGCAGGGGAAATAGAGGGGAGGTGCCAGACTCCTTTTAACAACCAACTCTTGAGGGCACTAATAAATTGAGAACTCACTAACCCCTGAGGGAGGGCACTAATCTATATATGTTGGATCTGCCTCTATGACCCATACACCTCCCAGCAGGCCCCACCTCCAACACTGGGGATCAATTCCCAAAGTGAGGTTTGGGGGGAACAAATATACAAACCATAGCAGGGAGAGAAGTTACGTCCTATTAAAAAAAAAAAAAACACCAAAAAGCATGCAG
>VBSM01000662.1:355206-366912 GCA_008086735.1 Cheirogaleus medius
ATTTTTTTTTTTTTTTGCTAATTTCATTTATTTTCCACAAAAGAGAGAGGCATCAATTACATATTGGGAAAGGGGAGCTTCCAATTTTAAAGGTAAAATCCTAGGTGTCTCCCAGACAGCATACTCCCAAATGCAGCAAAATTAAATGCAGTACTTCAAATAAGGTCTGACCAGCCAGGAAAAACAGTAGAAATTCAGGGCCTCTGATATATTCTTATTTTATGTTTTATCTTGTCTCTTTAAATTTAGTATTCCAACCTATTGAACACATTTGCAAATTCGATCTCACCCATTAAAAGGGCACCTTTTAATTTTTCAGTCCGCCCACAGATGCAGGTATTAAGCAGAAAAGAGCTAAGGCCAGACTTGTTCCTAGAGTGTGATCTTCAATTCAGCCAGCACTGATGGCCCAGGTTCCAGCCTAGCCCCTCTGCCTGGAGGGTCTGTAGGTACAGATTCTCCACCAATTGCCTGACCTTACAAGCAGGGTTAATTAATAGGACTGGACGCTGCTTTTCTCCTAAATGTGAAAACTAATTATTTAACTTCATAGTGTTGCTCATAGCAAAATAATACTTCTATACAATTAAATCTCTTTTTTTTTCAGAGTATTACAGGGGTACAAACATTTTGGTTACATGTATTGCTTTTGTATAGTTTGAGTAAATGTTGTAAGTGTGCCCCTCACCCAGATAATGTGCATTGTACCCATTAGGTATGAATTTACCCAACCTCTTCTCCCACCTCCCACCTGCTTGATTTCGGTTGTGTTTTACTTCCACATGGGCATGTAAGTGTCAATCAGTTAGTTCCAGTTTAATAGGGAGTACATATGGTGTTTGTTTTTCTATTCTTGTGATATACTTCACTTAGAAGAATTGTCTCCAGTTCCATTCAGGTTGTTACATAAGGTATTAGTTCCCCATTTTTTTATGGCTGAATAGGACTTCATGGTATACATATACCACATTTTATTAATCCACTCATAAATCGATGGGCACTTGGGTTGATTCCACATCTTTGCGATTGTGAATTGTTCTGCAGTAAACATTCGAGTATACGTGTCTTTTTTATAAAATGACTTTTTCCCCTTTGGGTAAATGCCCAATAGTGGGATTGCTGGATCAAATAGTAGGTCTACTTTTAGTTCTTTGAAGTATCTCCATACTGCTTTCCATAGAGCTTGTACTAGTTTGCAGTCCCACCAACAGTGTATAAGTTTTTCTTTCTCTCCACATCTATGCCAGCATCTGTTGTTTTGGGAATTTTTGATAAAAGGCATTCTCACTGGAGTTAGGTGATGTCTCATTGTGGTTTTGATTTGCATTTCCCTGATGATTAGAGACATGGAACGTTTTTCATATGTTTATTGGCTGTTAATCTTTCTTCTTTTGAAAAGCTTCTGTTCATGTTCTTTTGCCCACTTTTTAAGGGGATTGTTTGATTTTTTTCTTGTTGTTTCGCTTGAGTTCTTTATAGATTCTGGTTATTGGCCTTTTATCACAGGGGTCCCCAACCTATAGTGAGTTATATAATTATTTCATTATATATTACAATGTAATAATAATAGAAATAAAGTTCACAATAAATATAATGTACCCGAATCATCCCCAACCCCCACCCCAGTCAGTGGAAAAATTATCTTCCATGAAAACGGTCCCTGATGCCAAAAAGGTTGGGGACCACTGCTATCGGATGTATCATGGTCTAGACTTCTGCTTCAGTGATTTTTAGATTAGAAGCTGAGCCTGCCCAACACAATGGGCAGGAATATTGCAGAGAAAACCATTTTGATGCTGTGAGAATAATGTATAATTCCCATATGTTGATTTTGAATGCAGTTAAAGAGAAGAAAGAGTGCTCTGTAGCCCAGTAGTAGTAATTGCAGAGGCTTGGTCCTTAATCTGCCTTCAGCATGGCTATTTCATAGTTCCTAGATGTTATAGGAAAGTGCTTCTGAACATCGGTTCAGTTTTTAGGGGTCTCACATTTCAGATTGTGACATAAAACAGTTTTCCACTGTTTTAGTGGTGTCAGTGATTAAATTATAAGAAGCAGAAAAGTAACTGGCCATTCCTGGTGTTGGCCCATGACCCCAGACTCAAACTCCAAACTGTGTTTTAGGACAACGAATCAGGTTGCAGGTCTAGTTCACTCAGCTTTCAGAATGAATTTTAACCCAACCCAGTCTTCTCATGGGCCCCTTTGTTGCTACACACACCTTAAGTTCACTTGTTTTCTGTTTTTGAGGCACTAGGTGTAATTACATAATCAGATGTTAACTTGGTAGTCCAGAAACTCAATTTGAAGAAAATGAGTAATAATTTTTTTAGTCATGTTCTTTTTAATGATGTTTCAGGAGCTATTTGAGATCCATGAAATGTTACTCTTTTCTGTGATCTAATGAAGAAACCTCCCACAGTTGTGGGCAGCATTCTCAGGGAAAGAGTAGTCAAGTCCAGAGAAAAGCAAATCTAAAACCATTAGTCTTTAAACAGCTGTGGAATTAGCCAGATTTCCTGAAATAGTCCTAGCTGGGAGACTGTCAAAAGCCCTAAGGTGAGCTAAACTTGAGAGAAAGTAGGAACTTGACCTAATATATAGCTTAGACCTAGGTGGTATGGGCTACTAAATTTCCCAGGGAATAAATTTCATCTGGTCACCTTTAAAAGAGCCATTATTAGGGTTATGAATTCAAAAGATAAACTTGAGGTTGAAAAGAAATGACTTTGGCTGTGTTTCAGATACAAAGTCTTAACAGGTATTACCTAAAATTGTATTTGAGGATATTAGAAATTCTTTGCTGCTACCACCACTTCTGGAACTATTCTGGGATGGCACAACCAGCAAGTATGAGAAGACAGCCTTCTTAGCACTGAAGGCTGTGTTCTCTATTTCTCATTGTCTTCTGGGTGCCAGGCACTGTGCTAGCTCTGAGTATGCAGTGGAGAACAAAACAGTGTCCCTATCTTTATGGAGTCAGTGGTCTAGTGAAGGAGATACACATCATTAAACAAGCAGATAAACCAACGTTTAATTATGCGTCTGAGGGAAAAGAACTGACATGACATCGGGTGAGTTTTGGTCATAAGAGAAGGCCTCTCTGAGGAAATGTGTTTGTTTGATGTTTTACTGATGTTTTAAATGTAATTCTGCTTTTGCAGCACTAAGGTATGCTGGGTAAGGGAAGAAACCTCATCTTCTTCTATAATTCCTCACAGTTTCTTAAGACACAGTGAATGTTGACTGACAGTTTTGTGGATCCATCATATGGTGTCCATTTTCCTTTAGACAACCCTCTCCCTGTCTAGGTTTGGGTACAGAAACTAAATGTTTGTAAAAATCTGTAACAGTGCGTGCCCATTACAGAGCTTGTAATCAGTGCTCACATAATTGTTGAATGAATGAATGAAGTTTACAAACTGAGTTTGGTTTCTCAGTTAAAAGTGTTCTCCTGGGGATCTGATGGAACCACAAACCTCTTTTCCTGTCATGCTTGTCCTTCTTAATACAAGTTTCCCCAACATTCTCTCCCCAAGAGTGATATCGTGTGGTCACAAGGTTCCATCTGTCTTTTGTCTGAAGATAACCCTCAAATCAGGTTCTGGCCCTGTTTTCTCCTGCTGAGTGTCAGTCCTCACCCCTATTTTCTACTGCTTGCCAGTCCTCTCCACTGCAATGTCCTCCTGGAAGCTCAGACATGTGGTATAACTCTTCCTCTTTTGCCCCCTTTGGTCTTGATTTGGAGGTTATCTTCTCAGAGACACCTCCCCTGATCCCTGCATCTAAAACTGCAATCTCTGCTCTCTGAGCCCAGCCCACACACTCACTCCTGGACCACCTTCCCTGCTTTATTTTTCTCCATAGCACTTATTCAACATTCTATATACTTATTTTATTTATTTTCTTTCTCTACCCTTTCACTCTCTCCTTTTATAAGAATCAAACTCATTAGGTGCAGTGCTCATGCCTGTTGTCGCAGCTACTCAGGAGGCTGAGGCAGGAGGATCACTTGAGCCCAGGAGTTCAAGACCAGCCTGGCTATTTAGCGAGACCCACCTCCCCATCTCTGAAAAAATAAAATTTTTTTAAAAAAGAATTAAACTCTGTGAGGACAGGGATTTTTTTTTTTTTCTATTTTATTCATTACTGTATTCCCAGTGCCTGATACATGGTAGGAATTCATTAAATGTTTGATGAACTAATTAATATATAATATTCAGAAATATTGTATATATTACATATCATAATGCTTCTATTGCATTAGAAGACTCAGTGAACAAGTCAGGTGCTTGCACTGACATACACTGTCACTGTGAGTGCAATAAATACAGACTGATACAAGTGTGTCCTGGTGGTGACTCAGATACCAAGAGTGTCTTTGCCATAGGTGATGTGATTTTCTGAAATGATAAATAATTATTGGTTGAGATCAGAAAAGGACAATACTTCCAGCATAGCAGAATGGTTATAAGAATGAGTTCTGCACCCACACTACCTAGGTTTGAATCTCCTGCTCTGTCATTTGCCATCTGAGTAGCTAGTCACATGATACCTACATGTTTCATTTCCTCATCTATAAAATGGGAATATTAATCACAATAATTCCTGACTTTGGAGGTTGTTACAAGAATTAGATAAACATCCTTTAGCACATGGAAACACTAAGTGTTTACTAAATAAATAAGTTATTATTCAGTAGTTTCATTCCTGGAAATTTAGTGTATTAAACCCATATAAAAGTACTTTATATTTAAATGTAAAACAGTGAAGTTCTAGACTAATAAAGTAATAATCAAGTTTTTTTTTTAACCTACCAAATTATATGAGATACAGGACAGTTGTTGTATGGGACTGTCCCTGTGCATTGCAGAATGACCAGCATTCCTGGCCCCTGCTCACTAAATTCTAGTAATACCCTTCAATCATCATGACCACTAAAAGTGCCCCGTGAGGGTCGGTAGATTTTATATACACTTGTTCTAGGTCCACACACTTGTTTTGTGACATCATTATAGATCATCTAACTAGGTAAGCTCTCTTTCTCATCTAAATCCCCATTGCTCAGTGTTCATCACACCTTATAATAGTTAATAAATTCTGGTTTGTGTTACAGTTGAGTGTGTGTTATCCCCCCGCCCCGCCTTCTTCCCTGCCTTTGGACACTCTCCATCCTAGATCTCTCCTGTCAGAGAAACTCTATTTTTAATTGCTCTCCACAAAGGACATACATGGCCGTTGCTAGGAGCTCTTTGCTCCCTGCATGTGTTCTCCCTTATGCCTCCAGAAAGATTCTTCAAATTGGAAGCACTTACTGTGTTTCCATCTACAGTATGACTGTTACTTATTCACTCAGTGTTCTTCCCAGCTGATGAGTGAGAGGTTCTAGTTTTACCACCCTCCACCACCTGCTTCAGTTTCACCCTACCTCAATTTTTGCCAGGCATTTCTTAAGGAGCCCCCTTTCTATAAGTATTAACACTATTCATTTAAATGGAACATTTTTAAATTGGTTATAAGGAAAAAGATCAACATTGTAGTTCTCATGGAAGGTTTCTTAGAAGTGAGCCTTAAAAGATAAATAGAATTGAACTAGGTAGGAAACAGCAGAAAAGTTGTTGTTGTTTGCTAAGCAGAAGAAAAAATACTAGCAGAGATGCAATGCATGGCATGTTGGGATGGTCAAAACCAGGACTCAGGTTGAAAACTGGAGATAAGATTGGCATAGTGGAGTTAGCTTATAAAAGTTCTTAGAAGCCACAGTAGAAATGAGATATTTTACCACTTCCTTGTTCTTTGTATTCCCATCTCCCTTGTTTTTCTGTTTGTTTTGGTTGAAGATGTCTCTTGTGGTCCCTTAATGGGTGATATTTATCTACCTTCCATGCCTCCACGCACATACCCCACACCTCACTGGGTTCAGGCACAGATAGAACAGCACTGCCTGTCACCAGCCTAGCTTGCACAGAGCAAGCTACGTCTTGTTAGGATTAGTGTCTAATTCTGAATAGAAATCTGTTTTATTATATATGCTTCTTTGCAAAGCACTGGTGAAGTCTTGTCACTTTTTAAAATGAAACCTTATGTAAAATTTTTGGATATTTAATTCTGTTTATGGTCAGTGTTCTGCTTTGTGTGTTAGTCATCTCCCAGCTAACAGTCTCTTGGCAGGCCATGCTTGATTCAGTTGTTGTGTGTTTACTGGCTGTACAGAATTCCACGTTGCTTAGAGTTTTTCCACCTCCAAAGTCCAGACACTTTTTCTGGCTTTCCCAACCCTTTTGACCATTCAGAATCACATTTTAGTGCTGATGTTTGAAGCCATTTCTTTCTTTTTCTTTTTATTTGCCTGATCAATTTTGAATTTGAAGTAATCATATTTTATACTTTTTTCCTGACCCCAGATCAGTGTTTCATCTCATTAACTTCAGAAGGCCCAGAACATAAGATTTATAACATATCATGCAGTACTCAAATGTATGCTGATAGAAAGAGTAAACTTTTAACATTTTCACTCTAATACTGTTCCTTTATTTTTTGAGACAAAGTCTTACTCTGTTGCCCGGACTAGAGTGCTGTGGCGTCAGCCTAGCTCACAGCAACCTCAGACTCCTGGGCTCAAGCGATCCTTCTGCCTCAGCCTCCTGAGTAGCTGGGACTACAGGCATGTGCCACCATGCCCAGCTAATTTTTTCTATATATTTTTAGTTGTTTGGCTAATTTCTTTCTATTTTTTGTAGAGACGGGGTCTCACTCTTGCTCAGGCTGGTCTTGAACTCCTGACCTTGAGCAATCCTCCCGCCTCGGCCTCCCAGAATACTAGGATTACAGGCGTGAGCCACCACGCCCGGCCCAATACTATTCCTTTTGGTTCTATCTTTCCTAAATAGTCATGGGATTTTTTTTCATTAAGTACGCATTTACAAAAATGGTTTAGCAGTCTTTCTACATACCTCAGCTCTCACAACTCCCTAATCTAATGTTGGCCATGTTCCCTCTTGTCAGAAAACCCATGACTTTCTCTTCACTAGAGCCCTGCACATTGACCTGGTCCTTAATAAACATGTACAGTCCATCCTCGGCCTCTCACATCCCAGTGTTTTACAGAGGCCCTTCATCTCCTTTGCATCTAAGCCACCGGAGTCTTCAGGTTCTATCTCTCCAATTAGAACCTGCTCTGATATTTTTTATTCACACTGAGGGACAAATTGGAATTAACAATTGAAAGTGTTGTCCTTCCCAGGAGTGGTCACTTTTTAACAGAACTCAAAGCCTTAATGTAAAGGTTAACAAGCTTCATCTGCTGCTATTAAGAGGAGTTTTGGAGCCTGTCTGCTGCTCTTTGACGTGTACTGTGTATACAGATGTCCAGCAGCCCAGGAGAGGGGCCTACAAAGATGAAGAGTTATCATGAGCTGTTTCCCAGAATGTCTTCCTTTAATTAAAATAATTAGAACCTCATCAGTAATGGTGAGACCACCTCACTAACTGCCCATGGGGAGTTAGTAATGAAACACTCAAAGAACCCTTTTATAAAGTCCTGCAGAGAGGACTAAAGAATGTTGTTGTAGCCCCTTTAAGTATTCTTTAGAGGTGTTGGGTTTGTTGGGACTCCTAATGGCATGTCACTCCAAATGCTAAAGTATCCAGCCTGTCATTCAGGAGGGGCTTCCTGAATTCAGCTTCAGGCATTTATATCCTATCTGATAGTCTTCTTCTGGAAATGCTGATAGTTTCCTGGGCCTAGAACTTATTACCTTCAGAAGAAGGGAATGAAGAACAAAACCCATTTTAAAGCCACCTATACCAAATCTAGCTTCTCTTTTCGGTTGGGCTTCAGATGACAATGCCATTTCAGCCATGGCTCAGAACTCTGAGGTTTTGGAATCAGTCACAGCTTTAGCTTTTCCTCAAAGAACCTGAGTTTACATTCCTAAGTTTTCCATCTCTTCTTGATATTTAAGGTACTAAAGAACTCCAGATATCAGTTTAATCCATAGCAGACACACGGGCTATAATGACTTCTGCAGGTGGTTTGAGCTATATTAGAGAACCCAGTCTTGATCTTAAACTGTCATCTGGATTCTGAGTTAATCCAGGAAACCAGTTAAAATTAGTAATGTGTATTGCATGTCTCTGATACATGTGTTTTCCATTATTTGGTCTTCTATGCCACAGTGCATGCACACACATATGCACACACACATACACACACACAAAATCCTTCAGTTTTTCTAAAATGAGGAGAGAGGGACTATAGTTCCAAAAGGAAATGACTGGTATGGCACCTTGAAATCTGAACTTAGTCACGTGTTCTGAATGAAATGACTGCAAACATATTAGCAGGATTTTTTTCTTCCATCTACTTTTTGGAAAACACTTTAAGAAGATACTTTGGCTAACTTATAGTCATTCAAATTTAATTCTCTCAAGATACACAAATGATTTGCTACCCATTGCAATGCAGCAGGACTCGTGAAATTGGAGTTAAGCTTCCATAACAATAGTCTTAAAGAATAGGTAGGGTTAGTTAATACACAGCAGCAACCAGCTGTTCTTCATCTCTGGTAAGACTGGGAAAGAAGGAAATTGGCTCCAACTGTAATAGAAGAGATTTACAAGACTTGTAATGAGAAATTTATCATCAATGGAGACTATTTTAAACATTGGAACAGAGAAGTTACCAATAGAAGTGGATGAATGATGTTTTCCATTAGATTTAAAATAGAATATATCATCTACTCAAAGCACTTAAAACTGATATATTAGGGATCTGTCTAGTAATTTTTAACTTTTGGGGGGTCACAAACCTCATTGAGAATGTGATGGACCCTCTCTCCAAAAAAATGAACACACAAATAAAACTTCACATACAATTTCAAGGAACTTACAAACTCCCTAAAGTCTGTAAATTTGAGCCAAATTTAGGACACCATGGACTAGATGGTCTCTGAAAGTCTTTTCTAGCTTCCCAAGTGACAAGTTCCACGGCTCAGTTTTTCCAAACATAACAATGGAATCTGATGATCAAATGTCATACTTTGGATTTTGTTCCTCCAGATTTATGCTTGGCATACACAGCATCAAAGTAAAAAGAAAGGATAATAGAATAGAAAGAATTCTACTTTTGGATTCAATTCTTTGTCCTAGAGAAGTCACATGTCTAATTTTAAAAATCGCTGGTTGGCTCTGTGTCATCATCATCATAGAAAGGCAATACAGAACTATGTCACCAGCAATCTGTTCCCCACCCCACACCCAGCTCCAGATTCACAGATGTTAGTGCAACCTCAGACGCCATGTTAACTACCCAGCATTCTTCCAAGTTCACACATCTAGCTGTATTGCTGTGATTGTTCAGCTGGGCTTGGAAAATATTATCTATTTATAATCTCTCATCAGTTTTATGCCCAAGTTTCATTGACTACAAGTTGGAACACGACCACCCAGGATTACAAATCAGGGAGTAATTTGGTCCTCTCCCTAAAATAAAGAGCTTTCATCCTGTTAAGAAGAAAGAATGTAGTATAGTATGTGTCTGTGTATTTTAAATTCAGGACAGTGAATTACCCCATATGTGGTTAAGCATGCTTCTACGTGGTTTTCCTGTTCCCTTCTAAATACCCTCTAGTTTACCTGCAGGTTCTATAGCACTACCTTTATTTCTGTATTGGAATTGTACTTGTCTCTTTATACCTGGAATCAGGAACTCTGGAAATAAAAATTGCCTCAGTATGAAGGGGAAATGCTAGTGATCTCTAGGAAATAGCATAATTGTCAGATGTCTATAATTTGTTGTCAGTCTTCACTGTGTTACAGCAAGTGTTACAGGGGGTGGGTCCAAGGACAAACCGAGGGGCACATGGAGATTCAGAGAATCAAGGTTTATTTGCCGACGGGCTCAGAGGGGTCTTGCCACCAAATTCTGAGCCCCGTCTACCTGGGTTTTTTCCCCTTTTATTAGGTTAGGGTGGTCTGAGGGGTAGGGTCTCAGGTGGCTGTTGCAATTCCAAAAACCAGGTAATAGGTTAGTATTAGGTTGATGAGGGTCTTTCGAGGGTGGTGTCTCAGGTGGCTGATGCAATCGGTAAGCATGATTGCAGAAGCCAGGTAATAGATGGGGAAATTCCTTATCATTCCCCCCTTTGATGTCCTTATATGTCTATTATAGGGCATCATTTCCCAGGGGGTGACAGTCTCATAAGGCCATTATGTGAGCTGTTGCTCTCCGGGTTATAGTTGTCTCTATGAATTTTCTAACCCTACTTAGTATGTAGAGGTCTATAGTGACAAGGAGGAGAATGGTTATTAGTGGCTCAGCCAGAGGTAGTAGTCATGAAGTCCTAAGTTGAAACCCCAGGTTTGTTCTCATTTCTTGTTTCTTTTCTGGATTTTTTTTTTTAGTTCCTTGACTTTTGTGGTTATTACTAATGTCTGGTTTATATAGTAGCAGTACTCTTCCCCTAGGAATATACAGGTCCCCCCTTTTCAGTAGTGAGTAGGTCTATCTAAGGCCCATCTATTTTGTAAGGTTACTGTTGTTAGTGAGTTGAGTTGACTCTGGAGGGATATAGGGCATCTGTTACTCGTTTTATGTCTTTATTTAGTTTTTGGTATAACTTGTGGTGGATGTTCAGGAGTGTTTTTAGGCCATCTACTCCTGCTCCTATCCCAGCAGCAATTCCTTCCCCTACGAGGATCGATGTTATTAGTAAGGCCCATCTTTTCCACGTGTTTGGGTGGGGGCTTAGTGTAGCTTTCAGTTGCCGGGTTTTAAAGATAGAAACATCTGGGGTGAGGAAGACCTGGGTGTAGATCTCGGTCCAGTTTTCTGGGAGGCAGAGGTAGGCAATGTCTCCACAAAGAAAGAATATACATCCTAGGAGCAGGTGGCAGTGGCATTATTGGGTAAGGTTTGGTTATTTGTGTAGAGTTTACCCAGTATGAATCCCAATATTTTATTCTCTCCTGCATTAGTAATATAAGTGATATTTAGGTAGCAAGTTATGGCTAAGTGGACATTGTATGCTCCTGGGCCCACCAGGGATGTTTTGTTTAGGCCTGGGATTAAGATGCCGGAGTTCTATCCCAGAGGCACAGAGACCCCAATATAGACTCATTTCTGGAGGGGTAAACAGACCCAACATGAAGTATGGTTGGATAGAACCTGGAGGGTCATATTGAGGAACCAGGTTATTAGGTGAGAGGTTTCCAGGGGTTTAGTGATCTTTCATATGCCAGTAAGATGTGGCCTCTTATAAGTTAACTCTGTTACTGAGGCTATCTTAGTAAGTTGAGTCTTTGTGTCTTCAAATTGTTAGATTTTAGCCTGGTCTTGGTCTCCTACTCTATTAGACATCCCCCAGTGGATGTAGTAAGTCCAACAAGCTGGTTTGTCTCTTAGGGCTATACAGGTTCGAATATCACCTGTAATGGTGCCAGTCCAGTATTTCTTTCCCCTGCTGTGGCACACCTGAACCTGACTATAACATGTGTTTGGCATGTAGGTGTGGACCGTGAAACTTTCTGTGGACCAGAACCCTGCAATAATCCTGTTAGGGGAGGGAATCTAAGACCTAGCAGAGCAAGTCTGAGGGAAGGCATTCTCTGTCGCAGTTGTTAGGGTGAGTGCCCCAACCAGAAGGAGGATAGGGATTGAGCCAGCAGTAGACATTCTGTAATGAGCCAAAACATCACAGTTAGAGA
>VBSM01000662.1:394678-410540 GCA_008086735.1 Cheirogaleus medius
CATGGTAGGTGACCTGGTGGCCGTTGTCCCAGGCATAGAGCAGGCGGTCCTTGGGGTTGTAGTCTATCTGGGTCGTGTAGGAGTACTCGTTCTCGAACAGCAGCCTGGGGACGATCTGCGTGTTGGTGTGCGTGTCGAAGGCGTAGGAGATGTTGGCGTTGCGCTGGTTGTAGCTGTCCACGGCATACAGCACCCCGCAGATGACAAAGCAGTTGCCGTAGAAGTTGCGCCGCAGCCCCGTGCGCCACGTGGTCTCCTTCTGCGTGCTCAGGTCCGCGGCGTTGAGCTTGCTCAGGACGATCACCTCCTGGCTGAAGCCCTCGTCATCCAGGGCCGGGTAGATGAGCCACAGGCCATTCTCGTCCACAGCAAAGTCCACATCCGAGTGGCCCTGCCACCGCCAGGGGGTGGCCTCCTCGTAGGCCACGTCGTGGAGCATGGCCCAGGCAGCCACGTAGCGCTGCTTCAGGTCGTACTTGATGATGTTGCGGGTGAAGGCCCGGTTGTAGTAGAAGGCGCCGTTGTACACCACGTGGCCCGTGCCGATCCAGCTGTACGGGAGCTTGTAGGAATTGCTCCAGCGACCTGCGGGCAGCGAGAAGGCAGGAGGCTTCAGGGCAGGGTTGCAGAGTGACGGGAGGAGCCGTCAACCAGGGCTCTGCACACCTGGGTTGGAGTCTGGGCTCTGCCGCTTTCTAGTGCCCGACAGCACATAGCTTAACCTCTCTGCGCCTTGGCACTCCCGTCTGCAGTGTGGAAGTGACAGTCCCTGCTTGCCTCCCTGAGCTTTCTCAAGGGTCCAGGGTGCTAACGTATGTGAGCGTGGTCTGTAAACTGCCAAGGGCTATGGGAAAGGGAGGATGTTCGCCGCTGACTTCTGGACTGGGCTCGAGGTTGTCCCCTGTCCCGGGAGCTGGGAGGAAGGAGCAGAGCCAAGCGGCAGAGAATATGAGGGAATGTGGAAGGAGGACTGCTCTCCCAGGAAAGGTCCTTTCTCCATCAGAGGAAAGCGTCACCCTTCTTGTCTACTGTCACCACCCAAAGAGGCCAGGCCATGATTAAAACAGAGGATAGCGGGGAAAGGAAGAAGCCACCTGAGTTGAACCCATAACACGTACCTTGTTTGAAGTTCTCCAGGTTCCGGAACTCGACCAAAGTGTTGCCGTAGTAATAGTTGGTTACATAAATCCGCTCATCCTTGGCCAGGGGGTCCTTCATCCAGGCCCCTTCGTTCCGCCCGTATGTGTTCTGGGTGGTTGGCCCCGTGATTGTGGAAAGGGTGTCCTTGCACCTTCCTGGTGGAGAAGAGGTGGGTGGAGGATTTGGGATGATCTAATGATGCCCTGAAACCTTTGCCTGCTCCTCCTCCCAGAGTCTGAACTCCTTGGCAGGCAGCCTGTATAATCTGACCCCAAACATTTTTCCAGCATCATCTCCTGCTACTCTTATCCACCCTACACTTGACTCCTATAAAGCCACCCACTGTCCCCATCCTGGGCCACTTTCATGCCACCATGCTTTGCTCCTGTTCTCTGACTTCTCAATCCTATCCCTCAAGGACCTAAGATGCAAAGTCCTTTTCTGCCACCATACCTGCCTCTGGATACCACGCAACCCTTCCGTCCCATTCTGCTCTCGCAGGACCATGCATGCACCTCTCTTATAGGACATGGCATCTTGCATCCACGATGCTTGTGCCTCTCTCCCCGCACGCCCACCCCCAACCAGAGCGTCAGCGCCAAGGGCGGAGGGGCTGTGGCTTTTCCTCGGTTGTGTTCTTGGTATTCAGAACACAGCGTCTGCCGTGCTGCAGGCACCCAGCAGATGGTCTGATACTTGGGTGACTACACGGCACGAGCAGTGTGACCAGAGGAGAGGACTCTGTAGGGTGCAGTCAGGAACACCAAGCTCCACCAGCTGCTGAACTGCCCAGGCTGTTTGGGGCCAGGTGACCAGTGGGACCAGCCCTGACTAAGCAGCGGATATTCATGCCCCTGAGGCCCACCTGCTGTCCTGGAGAGCTGTCCTCAAGACCATGTCCCATCACCACGGGGAACAGGATGGCAGGGCCCCCTGCTGGGGAACTGGAGGGGCAGGATGCCAAGTTCCCAAACAGGGAGCTTACTCTGGTTGTAGGAGCCTCCTTCAAAGATCAAGTCAGCCTTCACAGGACAGGAACTCAGCAATATCCTTCTGAGTGGCTTTTGGAGTGACCGAGCACCCAGGAGAGGCCCTAAGAGGCCACTAAAACCACAGTGGGTTCTAGACCAAATTGAAAGCCTGCAGTATATGCAGTATTATTAAACGTGGCCTTGAATGACACTGAAGTCACACATGACTACTGAGGGTACGTGCTGCTTCTGTCCCACACTAGGGGGTGATGGAGATGGGAAGAAGGCAGTGAGGGGCAGTGAGACAGCCAGGAGAATCCTGCCCCCACAGCTTCCTCCACCCCCTGCTGGCAGCTGGGACCAGCCGAGCCCCCGCCCCACCTGCCCTCACCACTGACAGCACAGATGGGCAACGAGATGAGAATAATTAGTCCTTGACACTCGCCTGGGACGAAAGTAACAAAGGCCTACAGTTCAGATTCGGGGCTTCTCTAAATTCTAGGCCACCTCCATTTCAAAATTGTTGCAATTGTTCCATCTGTCCTGCTCCCCCAGAAGGGTCTGGGGAAGGAGCCCGAGCCCTGTGGCTGGCAGCACAGGGACAGGCAGCTGTGCCCTTGGCCCCGCGTCTGGGGCAGCTGGGGGTGGAAGTGGGATGAAATTGTTTTCCAGGCAGGCGTCACAGTTGGTGCAGTTGGCAGGGTTTAGGCAGCTCAGTGTGGGGTTTATTAGGTCCTGATCTGGCGGAGTGGGGGGAGATTCAGTCTCCATAAGACAAACAACAGAACCTACACCCCAATGTCTCATTCCCCCATAACTGAGCTCATCTGTTCAAGGCAATAAAATAGAAGTCTCTGGCTGCGCCCTGGCAGTAGAGGTCCAATGGAAAATATCTCATTCCTGGTGCCAAGCGGGGTCCTGACTGCCAGCAGAGAAGCCACACTCCCTCTGCACTGAGATGAACCCTAGCATGCCCTCACAAGGCAGTCCCCTGCCCCCAGCAAAGCCCAGCAAGGACACCAGTTCCTTGTCCAGAGGCACCCCCAGACAACACCCCCAAACCCCACAAATGGCCATGAGGCTAGGTGCTTTCTGTTAGGTTGCCACGGCCATGCCGCCTCTCTGACAAAACATGCAAATTGCAGATGGACTCCTGAAAGCCAGGACTCAACTGAGCTGTCCCAGGCAGTCCCAGAAATCCCTGCAGGGTCCTGACTCAGCACAGAGGCTCTGCAATGACAGCGCCCTGATGTGGGGCTATACATGTGCCCCAGGCTGGCTTTGTTCTTGGCCCTGCCACTGACTCCAAAGTCTGTGTTGCCTCTATAATGCCACAAAGCTTTAATTTCTTTAGCAGTAAAACAGGTACAATACATGCCCTGCCTACTTCACAAGAGAGCATGGAGAATCCACTCTGACAACGGTGTGGTTGGCTGAGTAATGGCCCCTAAAGATATCCAGGTCCTCATCCCTGGAACCTGTGAATGTGACAAACGGAAACAAAGGGACTTTGCAGATGTGATTAAATGAAGAATCTTGAAATGAGGAGATTATCCTGGACTATCTGGGCGGGTCCTAAATGCAGTCACAAGTATCCTAGTAACAGTGAGGCAAAGGGAGATCTGAATATACAAGAAGAGGAAGCAATGTGGTGACAGAAGCGAAGATTGGAATGACGTGGCCACAAGCCAAAGAATGCTGGCAGCCACCAGAACCTGGAAAAGGCAAGGAATGGATTCTCCCCTCAATCTTCTGGAAGGAACCAGCCCTTCCGACACCTCGATTTTAGCACTGTAAGACCAATTTGGATTTCTGGCCTCCAGGACTGGTAGAGAATACATTTCTGTTGTTTTTAGCCACTTAGCTTGTGGCAATTTAGAGGCACAGGAAACTAACACAGATGGAGTCAGCTTCTCGGGTGAGGGCAGGCATCTTTATTTCTGTAGGGAGAAGGGAATCCCAGCATGCAGCCCACTAGTCCTAATACCCAGGACCTCCGGACATATGTCCATACGCCCTCCGACAGAGCAAGCACTGGCCAGCGTGCAGGGTGGCCGAGCCCAGGCAGGAATGGCAGCACGGCCCGAGTGGCTTCAGAGCATTCGAAGACAGGAGCAAGGGAAGGAGTCGGTAAGCCATGAGGCCCAGACACATTGCCACGCTCTGAGAATCTGGGGCAGTGCAGATGCTCCCACCCTTGGCAGCAAACTGTCAGCCTTGGAGAGAAGACACTGCCTGTTGACTCCTCTTCAAGGGTATGACAGAATGACGGGCGACAGTTCAAAGGAAGTGCAGAAAAGAAAGTGCGATCTGCAACTCATCTTAGGTTTCCCCCAGAGCAGGGCTGCCAGGGACACTGGTGACGGCTAACGTTTACTAAGAGCTTTGTAAGTGTTCGCCCACTTCATCACCCATGGTTCTGGGAGGCAGCTGGCCTTGTTTCAAAGATTACCAGGGTCTGAGAACATATAAACTTGCTCGAATCTCAGCATCCTAAAAAAATAAATCTGCAATCCAGAGGCACCTCTGCCCTCCCAGCTCTCAGTTCTGGTGTTCACTCAATGAGCCTCCCGCAGGGCCCTCGGGAGTGCCTGCTCCCCTCGGCATGTCATCTCGCACGCTCCTCAGCCCCTCTGCCTGATCGCTGCCTCACATGCTCGCATGCTGCCCACCAGGGCGCTCTCCAGTCCTCTTACTTTGGGCAAGCCTCTCTTTGGGTCAGAACCTGTGGGCCAGCCCCGGCGCCCACCCCCAGCAGCAGGAGGCGTCTCCCCCTCACTCAGCGGCCACACGTTGCTCTCTCCTGGTCCCCACTCACCTCCTCGGTCGTGCCTTCTCCAGTTCTTTGGCTGTTGTCTCCTCCTTAGCCCACTTTCAAATGTCATCCTTTAGGGCTCCACTTCTAGCCTCCTCCCTGCTCATCCTCCTGCATTCACTGGGCAGACTCGGCTCTTACTGACAGCCCCAGCCCAGGGCTTGTTTCCGAGCATCGTGCATCCACCTGCCTACTAGATGCTTTTCTCCTGGTGTCCTCCTGCTGCCTCCAACTTAACGGACTAAAATGGAATTCCTTAGCTTCAGTTCACAGCCTGCTCCTCCTGCATTTCCCATCCTAGAGAAAGCCATGGCGCACCACCCATTCACCGAGCAAGGTACCCAGGTCATCCCTCACGTCCCCTCCCCCTACCCGCTCTCCAGCCAGGCACTGAGTTGTATCTGTTCTGCCTCTGCCTCTGTGGCTTGGTTCAGACCTCACTGCCTCTTGCCTGGATCGCTCCAATTGCACCAGTTGGTCTCTCTGGTTCATCTCTGCCCACTTGTAACCTGTTCCTCCCAGTTGTCCCTGGGCTGCTTTTCTGAGAGGCACATCTGCTTAAACCCCTAATAACCCACCATATCCAACCTCACGCGCAGCCCAGTCCCCATCCTAGCACATCAGCCCTCCTGCAGCACCACTCTTACTTCTTGCTAGCTGCTTTCATTCAGAGGTCTCAATCTCAAATGCCAGCAGGGGCCAGGCAGGAACTGAAATGAGTGCAGCAGGCTGAGTGTGAGACAACAGGCAGCAGCAGAGATTGTGGTGAACCGGAATAGCAGCACTCGAATTCAAGAATGCATTCAAATTCAAGAATGTCATGACACATTTTGGGATGAATTTGGCCCTCAGGTTGCCAGCTCGAAATCTCCTGCCTAACCTAGCTGCTTGCATTCCCCACGCTGGCTTTATGGGCGTATGACCTGTGAAATCACACAAGGTCCTTGCTCAGAAGGGCCAGCCCTTGGTTTGATGCTCTGCTGTTGCCATCTTGAACTTCTTTATAATTTTACGCTTGAACTTGTGTTTTATAAGTGAAGTCTAAAAGGACAATGGAGCATGTGTGTGAGCAGAGAAGAATGCGTGATATGCATGGTTGTCTTCCTTGTTCCTCACTTGTATGCAGGGTTTGCTATGCCCAGTGAACACAGGATTCCAGGTGGACTCACTGGTGCGTGGGAGTTCAGTGAGACTCAAAGTGAGTACAAGGTAAGCATGTTGTTCTAGAGGCGACATTTTCCATGTGACCCAGAACATGCTTTGAAAGCAGAAAGAGGCAATGGTGTTCAAAGAAACATGAATGGCCAAGAAGCCCTCTTCTTTCTTACTTGTGTTACTTTTCTGTATTAGAAAACAGCTTATGCTAAAAACGATATAGAAGAAGAGGGAAAGATAGGGCAACTCACAGTCCCTTTTCTTTTTAGTGCTTCTTCACCCCGGAGCTGCAGGTAGGGAGTGTTGGCAAAGTGTTTGCGTATCAAGTGAAACAAAAACAGATGAGTTAGTTCTGTGCAGTTGCCACTATTCTGGTTAGAACCAAATACATATGTATGCAGGAGCTACTAAATGCAAATTGTGTCATTTTGGTGGATTCTGCACATGAGTTGAAAGATCTTATATCAGCACTTAAAACTGAAATTGCACAATATCAAGATAATGGTATAATTCATGCTAGCAATTGAAATTTTTAATACAGACATACCTCAGATATATTGTGAGTTCGGTTCCAGACCACTGTAATAAAGTGAATATTGTAATAAAGCGAATATCATGATAAAGTGAGTTATGCAAATTTTTTGGTTTCCCCCTGCATATAACAGTTATGTTTACACTATATTATACGTAGTCTATTAAATGTACAATAGCATTATGTCTAAAAAATGTACATACCTTAATTCAAAAATTACTGTTAAAAAATGCTAACAATCACCTGAGTCTTCAGTGAGTCATAGTTGCTGGTGGAGGGTTTGTCTTGCCTCAATGTTGATGGCTGCTGACTGATCAGGGTGGTGGTTGCTGAAGGCCGGGCTGGCTGTGGCTTTATCAACTAAGTTTATGTAATATTCTAAATTTTTTGTTGTCATTTCAACAATGTTCAGAGCATCTTCACCAGGAGGAGATTCCACATCAAAAAACTACTTTTTTGTAACTCTGCATAAGAAGCAACTCTTCATTTGTTCAAGTTTGATCATGAGATTGCAGCAATTCACTCACAACTTCAGGCTCTACTTCTAATTCTAGTTCCCTTGTTTTCCACCACATCTGCAAGTTACTTCCTCCTCTGAAGTCTTGAACCCCTCAAAGTCATCCAAGAGAGCTAGAATCAGCTTCTTCCAAACTTTTGCTAACATTGATATTTTGGCCTCCTCCCATGGAGGCCATCTAGAATGGTGAATCCTTTCCAGAAAGTTTTCAGTTTACTTTGCCCAGATCCATCAGAGGAATCACTATCTATGGCAGTGATAGACTTACAAAATATATTTCTTAAATAGTAAGGCTTGAAAGTTGAAATTACTCCTTAATCCATGGGCTGCAGAATAAATGTTGTGTTAGCAGGCATGAAAACAACATTAATCTCCTCATATATCTCCATCAGAGCTCTTGGGTAACCAAGTGCATTGTTAGTGAGCAGTAATAGTACAAAAGGAATCTTTTTTTCCTGAGCTGTAGGTCTCAACAGAGGACTTGGAATATTCAGTAAACCATGCTGTAAAGAGATGTGCTGTCATCCAGGCTTTGTTGTTCCATTTATAGAGCACAGGCAGAGTAGATTTAGCATAATTCTTAAGCGCCCTAGGACTTTTGGAATGGTAAATGAAGATTGGCTTCAACTTAAAGTCACCAGCTGAATTAGTCCCTAACAAGAGAGTCAGCCCATGCTTTGAAGCCAGACATTGACTTCTCCTCTCTACCTACGAAAGTCCTAGATGGCATTTTTTTCTAATAGAAGGCTGTTTTGTCTACATTGAAAATCTGTTCAGTGTAGCCACCTTCATCAGCGATCTTAGCTAGATCTTCTGCATAACTTGCTGCTTCACCTTGCACTTTTATGTTATGAAGATGGCCTCTTTTCTTAAACCTCACGAACCAACCTCTATTAGCTTCCAACTTTTCTTCTGCAGCTTCCTCACCGCTCTTAGCCTTCATAGAATTGAAGAGAGTCAGGGCCTTGCTCTGGATTAGGTTTTGGCTTAAGGGAATGCTGTGGCTGGTTTGATCCTCTGTTAAGACCACTGAAACTGTCTCCATATCAGCAATAAGGCTGTTTTACTTTCCTGTTGCTTGTGTGCACTGGAATAGCACTTTTAATTTCCTTCAAGAACTTTTCCTTTGCATGCACAACTTGGCTAACTGTTTGGTACAAGAGGCCTAGCTTTCGGCCCATCTTGGCTTTAGACATGCCTTCCTCACTAAGCCTAATCATTTCTAGCTTTTGATTTAAAGGGAGAGACATATGACCCTTCCTTTCACTTATAGGTCACCGTGGGGTTATTAACTGGCCTAATTTCAATGTCGTTGAGTCTCGGGGAATGGGGAAGCCTGAGGAGAGGGAGAGACAGGGAGGTGGAGGAGTCAGAACACACACAGCATTTATTAAGTTTGCTGTCTTACATGGGCGTGGTTCATGGTTCCCCAAAACAATTATAATAGTAACATCAAAGGTCACTGATTACAGATCATCATAATAAGATAGAATAAAAATGAAAAAATTTGAAATATTATGAGAATTAACAAAATGTGACACATTAACATGAAGTGAACACACTGTTGGAAAAATGGCACCGATAGACTTGCTTGACACAGGGTTGTCACAAACCTTCGGTTTGTAAAAAAAATGCAGTATCTGTGAAGTGCAATACAGCAAAGCCCAATAAAATGGGTGTGCCTGAAATAGCTAATAGAGAACGCCATAAAAAGAGAGAGAGACACACAATGGAAGAGAGAAGAAAAGCTTCCTATTTACCACGTTCAGTGGTACTTTGGCCCTGCTTTCTGACACAGGGCCCCACATTTTCAGTTTGCACTTGACCCTGACTGTGCTGTTTCACTTCTGCTCTTGTTGGTGCTGGTCCTTCTCACTGCGATGCCACCTTCCTTCTTTGCCTGGTTAATTTTCCCTCACCCTTGGAGACAGCCAAGTCAGCATCTCTTTCCAGAAAAGGGTCCCGGCTGCCTCAAGCTCCCCCTGTGACCCACTGCAGCCTGTACACCTCAGTGCTCGCCACCCTGGATCGCGGGCATGTTTCTGCAGTCAGTCTCACATACAAGCTGTGAGCGACTCCAGGGCAGGGCCCCTGCCGTGTCTGTCTTTGCATCCCTGAATGCACGGCACTCCCCCGTCATCAGTGCTCGGTTGCTCGGTACTGTAATTGACTAATTCTGAGTATTGTTCCCATGCTCAGAACCCTCTCCATCACTTTTAGAATCAAGTCCCAACTTCTCATTCCCTTCACCATCGGCCCCCTGGGTCCCCACCTGGAAGTCCTTCACTCTCCCTTGGGTATCCCCGCGTGTGCCGGTGCATCTGTGTTGCCTTCCATCCCCTGCCCACCCTGGCTCATGCCCTGGGCTCTGCCTGGAGGCTTCTTCTCCACCCTTTGGGCCTGATGAGCTCGTGACCTCCCTTGGAGATGGAGCCCCATGGCAGAACGGACATGGCTCCACAGGGACCACGTGTGCCCTTGCTGGCCACGCTTCCCACGTGCTCAGCCACCTCAGTCACCTGTTGCCACCCCACAGTTAGCCCTTTTGTGGAAGTGACCACAGCTCCTTCACTTTGGACCTTCACAGCCTGGCACAGTGTAGTGCTGAGTGAATTATGAGTGGACTCTTTATCCTTGTTGAGAGGCGTAGACTTCCATTCTTCATCCATTTACAAGGATATATTTTATCTACTTCATATTCTTATTTCTAGGACCAGAGGCCCCCATGTTGCACAATGACTGGCGTCCCCAGTGGTTTGGGGGCTGGGCTAGGTGCATCAGCGAAGAGACTGAGACCAGAGCATGCCTGTGGAGTTGGGGGCAGGGGAGCTGCCTGTCCAGTGATGGGGCAGCCGCCAGGGAGGATTTTTGGTGCAGAGTCTCGGTGCTGTGGAGGCTCTGGGAGCACCGTCCCAGCCCACGTCAGCATCACCTTCCCCGGGCTGCGGCAGACCAGCCTCCCTGACACGAGGCAGGCAGGGCTGGGCTTCTCACCACGGCCAGTGTGGCCAGCCAAGCCTCGGGGGTGGTTACGGCCATATGCTTTGTGGGGGAGACATTCTTCATAGTTCGTGATATTTCCTAGATTCAGATGTGAGCCAGCCTCTCTCTCTGGTATTGTCATAAACTGACTGTCCTCTTTGTCTGCTCCTCCCCGCCCCCTCCCCCAATCAGCCTCTTCTAAAAGACACATTAGAACTGCAGTCATTAAAGTCTGGGAATCTGCAGAGCCTTGGCCGCGCGGCACATTGTTCTATGTCTCTGCTGTAGCCCAAGCTGCTCCCCAGGTCCGGCCTGCCTGGAGCAGAAGCGTGTCTCGCGTGCGATCATCACCCCTTCCCCAAGCCCAGCTCTGGTCACTGACGGCGTCTTCCCGCTCACTGTCCCAGAGCTACAGTCCGGCCAGATAGATGCTTGTTGCACAACCCCAAATAAATTCTAATTTACTTGTTTTTGGAGGTTTTTTCCTTTTGAAAATTTTATAACTCCCCTGAGGATAATGGTAGACACTAAGGACATCACAAAATCAGGTCTGGAAACCCTGGGAAAAGACGTTCCTTTTAAAAGCAGTCCCTTTTACAACCACATCTTAAATAGCTCAAAAATCAACATTGCCAGACTCATCAAATAGCAAACAACCTTTCCCAGGCGGCCAATGAGTGTCTGTTTCAGCCACGCGATTTTTATGTAACTGATGCCTGGGCAATGTCAGGGCATCACGGTCTTCCTCAGCCTGGCATGGGCAAGTCAGAGTCTGCGGAGAAAGTGACAGTACGAAAATCCCACCCACGCCAGCCGCAGCTAGAGGAGGCCCCTGACAGCCATAAGTGATTAGAAATGGTTCCCAAACACAAACGTGTCAGAATTCCACACTGCCTGAACAGCCAGGCCTTTCTGTGCCTCACCCTCTTCCCACTCCTTGTTTGAAGAACGTGCTATATCTGTATCCATGACACAGAGGCAAGAACCCCAGCTCTTCCAAAAAACAAACTCGACATGACAATGTCATTCTAGTTGAATAGAATATTGAAAATGAGAGAAAATGTGCCCCCTCCCCTATCTCACGCTAGTAGGTAAATGGCTGATGGGACACAGGGTTTCTTTGGGCATCGGCATCTCAGTCGTCCCCTAGTGGAGGAGGGAAGGCACCTATGGGAGTTACACCAGGACACCCCACTGGTGGCCAAACACAGGGGAGGCAGACCGCAGGGCGTTCTGCAGAAATTCAGCAGGACCCTCCACTCCAGAAACCTGCTTATTCATGCAGCGAGGAACTGGCCCTCTACTCCATGGCTAGTTTGCTCTCATCATGGAAGGAAAAGACAAGGGAAAGAAAAACAGTCCTGCTCCCACCTTAACCTCTGAGGCCCAAGAACTGCCTTCTTGATTAGCTTTCTCCAGGCCAGAGCTTTTGCTCAGGGGTCTGTTTTTACTGGGCTGTATTTCCCTGCTCTCACTCTGCTCTTATCTGGAATTTTCACTCAATAGGAATTCCTTGCTAAGTCATGGCCTGGTAAACTTCCTGCAGAAAACTATAGGCTATAATGGAGCAAACGGTCTTTAGCAAATTTCTAATTTCAACTGAGAGCCAGAGAAGGGCAGGGGTTTGGCCAAAGCCGCACAGCTACCCAGCGGTTAATGCACAGATCAGGTGTTGGGCTCCAGGCAGGTGCTCCTCCCACCACCTTGTCTCTGGCAGTAGGTGGCACCTCATTCTGAGGAGGGATTGGTGACGAGGCTGCCAAGGGAGTGGGAGATGGGGAGAAGGGAAAGAGATGTATAAGGCGAACCATATCCTCTGTCAAATTAGGTGTATGTTTCAACAAGCATTTTGATGAAATCATTATTTAATAGTGTTATTTTTCAGTCACTATCAGTGGTGACTTAATGACTGTTTGGTTTAGTTCTTTTTGGAAGAGACATTTGTAACTAGCTCCTGCTTTCCTTTTGTCTTTTCCTGCACTCTCCTATTTCGCTATGTTGGGTCATCTTGTGGCCATGGAGCTCCCAGGCAGAGACTAGAACTACGTTTTCCATGCTCCTGGAAAATATCTTGCTTTTTCAGACCTGCCTAGAAAACTCCTATTCACCCTTCAAAACCTAGCACAAAGGATACCTCCTTAGAAAAGCTCCCCAAGCCTTCCTGGCAACCAGGTTAAGCTAGTGCTCCTTCTTTCTTTTTCTGTTCTCCATTCCTCTGTTACAGCATTCATCACATGACACCATGATATTTCCACGCTCTCCAGGGCTGGGGCTCTGAGATTTTGCACTGGGGCCCACTACACTGGTTATTCCTGCTCCCACCCTGCTATGACTCTGGGATTTTCCCCCAGTAAGAACCCTTTGTTATTTTACAGCCTGGCAAACTAACTGGAGAAAACTGAACTTAGTCATCGCCAGATACCCCAATACCCATCACAAAGCCTAGTACACAGAAAGCACTCAACAAATGAGTACTACAAAACTGACTAGTAAAGGTGAGATCTTGGCTCCGTTAATTTATATATATATTTTAAAAGGAGATTCCCAAACCTAGTCACCGGCACATTTTGAATACATAAACCCTAGATGCTAAGACTAATCACTGGTCAAAGGCGGAATTCCACTTGCCTTTCTTTATGAAGAACTTGACCATCTGGCCCCGCGCTCTCCTTGCAACTGATTTCCAGGCTTTTTATCTGAGCTGACCAGGAGGCCAAGGCCAGGTAGAAGGAACTCACCTATGACATTCCGGATGTCATCTTCTTCTTCGGGGCTCAGGGTGGGGCTGGCAGGGGTTGTCCCCTGCCCAGCAGTAGCATCTTTCCCCAGCAAGTTGGTCCTCACTGTGGTGGGAGGCACCGGGGCCGTGTGTGCATCCCCAGGCGCCGTTGCTGGAGCAGCTGGGGCCGGAGGTGGCTGGGTGGCTGTGTGGGCCACGGTGGTGGCTGGTACCTGAGGAGAAGCTTGAAGGACTGCCTCCCCCATGGGATCCGGAAACGCCGAGGTGGTCGGGAGTGTTGCTGAGTGTGGTCTAACTGAGGCAGAGAGAGCGGGGTCGGCGACGCTGGGAGCTGGGGTCGGGGCCTGGGGCAGTGCTGAGGACAGGGGTGCAGTCTGAGTGCTCAGGTCACTTGTCACAGCAGTGCCGGGTCCGGGACGGGTGACTGCTGGCCTTCGGGTGGCTCTAGTCAGAAGGTCGTTATGTCTCAGGAGCTGATCTTCAATCAGCAAATCCACTCCATTGTCACCGCTGAAAAACTCATCTTCTGTGAAACAAATACAAGGTTCGCTTGTGGGACTGGAGGGCAGATGGCCAAGAGCACATGGCGATCGGAAGTTTAATGGCCTCTCCTCAACATGATAGCCTGATTTAGGGATGGAGCTAGCAGGGATTTTAGAAGAAGGTAGAAAGGAGCACAGCTAGAAGCACGTTGTATTTCCCAGAGGCTTGCTCTGAGAGGACTACGGCTGTCCTCCACCCTGGACGCGGGGCACTGGGAGGCTGCACAGGCACGGGCTGTAAGCCCTGGTGGCTGGGAGAAAGTTAGTCATCCAAGCATCTATGAAGCACCAACGACAACAGTGAGCAGAACAGAGATCCTTGACCTTATAGAGCTTCTGTTTAGTGGTGGAGACACTGTATAACAGGGAGCTAGGTCATACGTTTGAACGTGCTATAGGGAGAAAGATAGAGTAGGATAAGGAGGGTCAAGAAAGCCGGGAGGGAAGGGAAACTTGCAGTCATGGATACAGCGGTCAGGAGGAGACTCACTGAGATGGAGAAGTGAGCAGAGGCCTGGAGAAGGTGAAGGAGTTAGCCAAGCAGCTATGGGGGTTGGGGAGAAGGATTTGGGGGAAATACAGAAGTACAAAAGCCCCGAGGCGGACACATGCATGTTGTGGCTGCGACAGCGAGGTGGCCAGTGTGGCCGGAGCAGGGGGTGTGAGGGGAGAGTAGCAGGAGGCGAGGTCAGAGAGAGGACAGGAGCTGCCGTGTGTGGCTTGGAGGCGGTGCGGGAACTTTGGTTTTTATTCTGCATAAAACAGGGGAGGCTGCGGGGTTTTAAGCAGAGATGGAACATGGGGAGGCAAAGATTTTGTAGAGAAGACACAAAGAGCTGTAACCACAAAAGAAATGATTAGTAAAGCGAACTTCATGCGTTCATGGAAAACGCCAATAAGGGACTGAAGACGCCAGCCACGAGCACGGAGAAGCTACGTGCCATGCATCTGATCACAAAGGACGTGTATCCAGAATATTTTTTAAAACTCCCACAAATCAATAACAAGAAGACCAACAACACAGTTAAAAATGGGCAAAATGATGATTCTTGCTACTGGGTTGAGGATACACTAGACAGAGGCGAAGGCAGAAGCAGAGAGACCGCCAGGAGGCTGTTGGTCACACCTGACGGGGAAGCGACTAGCTCAGGCACAGCGGGACAGGGAGGAACGGGGCCCCTCTGGGAGTTCTGGGCAAGGAAAAGAAAGCAGACAAGGGGAGGAGACGGGCCGCAAGGAGGAACACCGGAAGAGGAAGTATTAAGAAAACAAGATATGATGATGGGGAAAGGGATAATCCACCTTCTGTGAAAAGTAAGGAGGATGGAGTCAAAGGGAGGAGACTCGGGGAGGACGCTAAGGGCCGCTGGAGGGAGGAACAGGCGGGAGAAGCCCAGAGTGTGGCCCTGAGCGAGTCATTCCCTCCAAGCCTCAGTTTCCTCATCTGCAAATGAGGACGACTGGACTGGGGGGTCCTGAGGTCCCTTCCAGCTGAGACATGCTCTGCCATGTGGTCTTCTGGGAACCCAGAGAAGTTAAGTAACTTGCCCAAGGCCACTCAGCAAGTTGTGAGGAAATGCAGTGAGAACTCTGGATAATGGTAGCTCTGCAGGGCGGGGCCCCAGCAGTAATCAGACTGAAGAAGGGGTGAATAGCTCCCAGCAAGTCCATCTCCCTGAAGCCCAAATGGAGATTCCCTCCCTGCCCTACCTCTGGGGCAGCTGGGCTGACCCCAACTCACGCTGCTCTTCGATGTCATTCTCTTCCTCAGGGACCTTGGCTTTATAGTAGGTGATGCCCCGGATGACAGTGGGCTGAGAGGCCGGGCGGCCCCTCAGGTGGACCTGCCTCTGCAGGGGCCGCTGTGCCTTCACCACCTCGGGTGGATCCAGGGGTCGCGTCTGCAGGAGCTCGATGGAGTTGATCTGCTGGGACACGGTTTCTTCCTGCAGAAACCGCTCTTCATACTGCTCCTCGGAGGGGACAGAAGGGAAGGTCAGGTCACTGGTCAGAGGCAGTGGGCAGCTAGGGGCAGTGCTGGATGCCAACGACAGCTATGCTAACAACAGCAGCCCTTCCGAAGAGCCAGGCACTGTTCTGGGTGCTTTACGTATGTCTACGTATGTTGACTGATCTTTCCATCAGTCCTAGGGGGCAGGACCTATTTTTATCATGTTCATTTACGGACTAAGAAACTGAGGCACAGAGAGGTTATATCAGTTGCCCAAGGTCCCACTACAGTAAGTGGGAAGGCACGATTTGAACCCAGGCAGTTTGGCTCATGCATCGGTGTCTGACCCTGATGCTATACTGGCCAGAGAATGCAGTTGTCTTCTCAGCTCTGGCCCAGGGTGCTGGGGGACTTAGATCTGATATACGTTGTTTCTAGCAAGATCCACGTGAGGGGAAGAGTGTCTGGGCTGGGCATGAAGGCTGAGGACCCAGATGCACATCCCCTCAGCACAAAG
>VBSM01000662.1:412017-450161 GCA_008086735.1 Cheirogaleus medius
GGTGATGTTTTAGTGAAAGCCTATTATGGCCATGTCCCTTTATATTATTTTTAACACTTACAACAACGGGCCAAGGTAGATATTGTTACCTACATTTTACAGATGGGGAAACAGAGGCTTGGGGTCTTTGTGCAATTTGGTTGAAAGTCAATCAAGCGGCTGAGAAGGACACTTATTAAGCCACCCGATTAAGCAGGTCCTGGGCTGCCCGCCTTCAGAGCCCGGCTCTTCCTTACGTTAAGCCACACTGCCCACAGCTGTGACCACAGGACTAACTTGTTTATCATCCAAAAACTCGCCTACATCCCGAAGTCCTCAGGGCCGTGGTCTGGCTACTGCCCAGCAGACTTGGGAGATCCTTCATTTCCCCCTGGAAAGGGCTGCTGGGAGGCTGTCAAGCAGCCCCGGCCGCAGCCTTGACTCAGACGCTGAGGGGCATCTAATTGCCGGACCCTGGTTTCCCTCCGCATTGCAAAAGCAGGTTGTCATTTCTTCGTGGCAAACCCAAGGAACTGTCTTTAATTCCAGGCTCTCAGGGAAGGGTGGGAACTGCAGTTCTTTCTTCTAGCCAAGGAGATGGAGCAAGACCATGGGCAGCCCTTGCCAGAGAACATATAATTTCCTTGGATTCACTGGCGACAGGCTGCACTGGGCGGCAGCAGCCCCCACTGAGCTTTGATTTCCTCTCTCTGTTAATCCAAGAGTCTGTTGTATGACTTCAACTCCTGGCATCAAACGTTCCCACTCCCACCCTGCCCAGCCCTCAGACCCCCCTGCCAACCCCCCAGACAAGGACCATCTTGGAGAGAGGCCTCCAGCAAATTACCACTCACCATTCCAAGAAACCCCTGGCATCAACTACGAGAACCTGCAAATAAACAACCAAACCCAATACTCCACTCACCCCCGTTTCAGTATGGGGTTCACTAAAGAGAGGGACGAAGAGGGAGAGAAGATGCTACATTTGGACCTCCTTCCCCACACCCTCTCTGGGCCCCACCACCCTGGTTTGGGTGGATTGTGCTAACTTCAGCAGTGTGATGAATGGGGATTTGGCGGGGGGAGGGACTTTGCTGAGCAAGGAGAAAAAGAGTTTGGTGTGTTTGATTTGGTTTGCTGTTTGCCCTCAGGAAATCTGAGCTGGGTTCCTGAACACACCACATAATGTGTCATCAAGACAACAGATGCATTCTTCAGCTTAGCCGACTGGGAAACTGGAAGCCAGGGAGGGCGAGGAACACCTGGCTCCACTGGGCAGCCAGGCCAGCTGAGGGTGACAGATGGGCTGAGATAAGAGACCCTGGGCTCCAGGTGTGACAAGTGGGTGGCTTCAAGTTCCCTTCCAGCCCAAATGTCCTCTGGCTCTTTGGTTTATGAGCTCAGACTCAAGGATGACCCACCATGCCTACTAAACACATGCTCAGTAGCCAGCATGTCAGGGACACCCAAAAATGAGAATAAAAATAATTTTTGAAGGAATATGATACTTCAAAAAAAGCATCAAAGTAGTCATCATGGGCAAAGCCAGAAAATTATTGGCCTTCCTTATAACTCATTTTATGGTTTGGAATTGTTTTTATTTTGAGTTACATATTGGGGAGGGTGCAGGCACCATAGTCTTTTTAGGGCTTGTTGTTGCCTCAAAAGCCCTAACCTGCCTGCTTCCCAGCCTCTGGGACACATGTGCCCAAGACTCCCAGACCTGCAGCCGCTGCTGCCCGGCACCATGCTGATGCACTTCCCTCCCCAACAGTCCCGAGCCCACATGCTCAGCCTTCCTTCTTCTCCTACCCCACTTCTTACTGACCCAGTCAACAGAGTCCTGCCTGGCAGTGCTTCCCAACTTTTTTCATGTCACAGCACACACAGAAACCAGCTCAGAGGCTCTGGCTACCCCAGGCCCGCTCAATCCACACCCAGAACTTCCTGAGGCTAAGGGATTCCTCAATGGCCCACCTGGAATCCACTTCCAGGACACCAGTGAGCCACAGCTCTGCTGTCCACCGCCAACCCTGGGTAACCAGTTAACGTAAGCGAGGCCTCTCCTAAATGCTGGCTGCCCAGGGACCCCTTTTAGACCACTTCGTCCGGACCTGCCTTGCTAATAGGACTCTCGGAGTCCCGCCACCAAAATTTACCTATTTCCTCTTCCACTGTTTTGGGTTATCTCCCAAATTCATGACTGTTTCTTGGACATCAATTCAGTAAATAATCCAGTACATTAAATGGTAACCTGTTTAACCATTACCACATAAACACAACTTAGTAGTAACTGGAGCCAAAAGAAACAGGCACCAAAGTGGGAGGCATTTTCAAGCAAGTAGGTCTTTTGGCATCACTCAAATCACATTAAACAGCATCCAATTTCATGCATGGGTAACTTCGTGCTAGGGACACAACCAGGTGGGAAGAGACAGGGGTTTAAGACCCTCTGCTACCACGCTGACTGAGCAGGGGAGACCATGCACATTGCTGGATCTGTTTCCTCATCTGCAAAAGGTTATTGATGTCTGCCCTGCCTGCTTTCCAGAGCTCTGGTGAAGACCACACGATATAGTCATGAAAGCATGTAGTAAATTACAAATTCCTTTATAAATAGGGGGGTAAGGGGGTATATAATTTATCATGTTCAAACTGGGACATTAATCAGCATGGCAGGACAGCAAGAGCGAATGACCATGGTCCCAGACAAGCCAGACACGCCAGGACCACAACAGGACATGTGTCCTCCTAACTTATAAATGCAGGTGATGCTCACAAAGGTGGGATGGGATAGCATGGAAAGAATGGAGGTTGGGACTCAGAGGGATCCAGATTAGGGTCCTGCTTTCAACCCTACTGAACTTCTCTGGGCTTCAACGGTAAGTAAAATGGGGCCAGCTCCTGCCCATCAAACCTACAGAACGAGCGTATGGATGAAACGAGACCACGACTGTGAAAGGATTGGATCCTGACAAGTTCTATGCAAATGAGAGACGCTGGTACCCGATTCCCAGGGCTGTGTTCAGAGGCCCCTGGGGCTGGGGCTGGGGCTGGGGCTATACCTCTGGGTGGGCGTAGGCTGCCGCCGCGTCCCTCTGCAGGGCCGAGCGGATATCTGGCATGCTATCTAGGACATTATCGGAGCAGTTTTCTTTGCCTCGTTTGTTCATCTCAGTTCGAATTTCTTCCATGTTCTCTTTGATTTGCTCATTTTCCTTGGTGAGGTTTCTAGAAACTTCCTGAGAAGAGAAAACATTTAAAAAGAGGATCCATTAAGGTGATTTGAAGACAAGCAGGAGGTAGCTAGCAGCTGCTTTCTGCTCAGAGCGTGGAGACACAACAGGCTGAGAAATCGTCCAGCAAGTGACCGGAGCTTGAGAGCACGCCCAGCCCGTGCTGAGGACCGGTGCCAGGGCCCCCGGCGGCACTGCCAGGCCAGCCCAGCTCCAGTGTGTCCAATTGCTGGACATCCTGCCCAAACTACCATAGCTTTTCTAATAACACTTCCATGTCCCTGGGCCACCAGGACACCTGCTTTTTTTCTGTCATGGGTATATAGTCCACCCTTACCTAGTGATGAATAATATTACAAAAAACTTTATTTCCTTGTACCCCATACGTGTGAGCTGGCCACCCAATTAACAAAAGAGGGGCTTTCTAAGCAATTTTAGAAGTGGTGGACGAAAAAATCTAATCAGTTTGCTTTTCTAATGAGCACAAACTATTCCTCAGCACTTTAAAAGCATCATTTACATAGAAAATTGATAGGCTAGCTTCACACTTTCCTATTTACCCTTAAAAATAGTTACCCTAAATGCCCCCCCTTGGCAAAGTACCCATGTTCCAGACCTGGTTCATACCAGAAAGGGTCAAGGCTACATTTCAGTCAACCTACACCGCTAAGTACCTCCTGAGTGTCTCCGTGCAGCGTGGCAGAAAGAACGGCTCCAAATACCCTCGGAGTCTTGTCCTGGGGTGTGCGGGGAGAGGGGAGGGGGAGATGGCCACTGTAAGTGGGGAGAGACCAACCACACCAGGTTCTCTAAGTGCCAAACGTGAGGTTCTGTGAGTTCAGAGCAGGAGAGTGGCAGAGGCAGCTTCCTGGAGAAGATGGACGCTGAGTGCGATTTGCATCACGGGAAAGTTAACAGCCCTAGAGATGCCCTTTCTCCTCTGGTTCTTTTCTGAGGGGTTTGACTACATTGGGATCCAACTTTGACCCTCATGCTGCAGTTTCCAAGAGCATCTAAATTTTTCAATGTGATGTTCTCCTCTTGGCCCCATTTATGAGGTTGGTAGAGGAAGCAACCATGTAAAACAGAGGATGTGTTTGCTTTCCATCTTTCTTTAACACACAAACATGAGAAGTGTAAAAGCTCAGATGTTGCCAGGCACAGCCTCGCAGCCTGGTAAGATGCTCCTAATGTCCTAAAGGGAAGTCACCATGGCACAGAGCCAGGGGATGTGTGCATACCCAGGCAGACCATGACACCCAGACACTGCGGCTCCAGTGGCTCATACAAGGGCTGCCCCGAGAAGCCCTGTAGGTGTTTGTTAAACTAACCAGGCTCCAGGCCCACCAGCCATGCCATTCTTAGACATTTCATTGCACGCTAGACCCTCAGCCCTGGAAGTGCTCAATGTGTTCGTGGGGCTTAGGCCAAGCCAGCCTCTCTAAATTGCTCAGAATTAACCATGAGAGCTAAAGCCCACGAGAAAGAAGTTTTGTTTCAAGAATGCCCAGAATGAGTGGTCTTACTGGGTGTGCAGTTATTCCTGACAGGGGTTCCCAGGGCAGTCAAGTGCAATGGTTAAGAGCATGGATTCTGGAGGAATCTGGTTCACACCTCAGTGCTACTACTGCTAGGTCTGTGATCTCAGGCAAATGATTTAAACTCCCTCTGCTTCAGTTTCCCATCTGTAAAATGGGGATAATACTAGCACTTTCCCTATGGGTTATAGTGAGGATTAGATGAGTTAATGTACATGGATATGCATGGAACATACTGTACTGAGTGGTTGTTTTTTATAGATGTGACAGCTAGAATGGACCCCAGAACGCAAGCCTAATCTTTCATTTAACAGAGAGGAAACCGAGGCCCAGAGCAAGGATGTGATCTGCCCACGGTCATTAAACAAAATGTCAGAGCTGAATCAGCACCGAGCCTCCCGACCCTCACTTCTTTGGCTCACCTGCTGGATCACAAAGAACATCAGGAGAGGGTCCTGGCGCTCAGCCAGCTCTCAGCAGCACCAAGCATGTCAAAGAGGCCAAGGATACTTGCAGTTTGGTTTCAGGATACATGAGAGGGCATGCATATGCTGAGAAATATAGAAATGGTGGATTCCCATAAATCCTAACTAGGCAAAATGTGGTCCAGAGACCAGGAGCATCAGCATCATGCAGGAGCTTGTTAGAAATGCAGATTCTTAGGCTGGGTGCGGTGGCTCACGCCTGTAATCCCAGCACTTTGGGAGGCTGAGGCGGGAGGATTGCTTGAGGCCAGGAGTTCGAGACCAGCCTGAGCAAGAGCTAGACCCCAACTCTACAAAAAATAGAAAAATTAGCCAGACGTAGGGGTGTGTGCTTGTAGTCCCAGCTACTCGGGAAGCTGAGTCAGGAGGATCGCTTGAGCCCAGGAGTTTGAGGTTGCAGTGAGCTGTGATGATGACACCACTGCACTCTAGCCTGGGTGACACAGTGAGACCTTGTCTCAAAAAGAAAAGAACAAGAAATGCAGGTTCTCAGGTCCACCCAGACCTGCCGAATTGGAATCTACATTTTAAAAAGATCCCCGCATCCTCTGCGTACACATTAAAGTTTGAGAAGAGCTGCCTTAAATGGAGGAAGCTTGGGGTATAGCTGCTTGAAAAGGGGACAGAAATGTGTGAGAGAGGCTATTTTATAGGAGCCAAGTTCTTTCCGGGACCTTCGGGAAAAGTTCCTGGTCCTTTAGTGGGGTTCAAGCATTGCTGCAATCCATGAGCACCTGCTGCGAGCACCTGTGCATGCCCTTCCTGTAGCTGTCACATCTAAGACAGGTAGTACAGTTCTGCAGTTTCAGGGATTCGATGTGCTACTTCTTTGTTAAGGCATTCCTGTGTGCAATGCTGACCAAGGGGTCAAGTGTGAGCAAGACCGATGATGATCCTTCCCTGGTGAAGATCACCCCGCCATAAGGGGGAAGTAAGCAAGTGACAAATACATAAACAAGAGAACATCAGCCAGAGAAAAGGGCTGTGAAGAAACTCAGCCAGGGGACGTGACAGATGCAGGTCCATACGCTTCTCTGAGGAGGGGGCTGGGCTGTGTCCACACCTGCTGCCCAGCGAGGCACCCCGGGCTCCACTAAATGTGCTGGTGACTCTGGGTGGACGGGATGGCCTGGCGCCTGATTCCTGAGCCCCTCGAAGCAGCGGGTGTGAGGCATGGAGGCAGCCCTAGAGATGTAGCTCCTGCCCCCCAGATCTTGGGGTTTCTAGGCCCCTAGAGAGCCTCCCCTTCTCATTGATTTATAACCTCCAATCCCCTTTCTGGTTTCAGGGAGGAGCTGTCATTCTGGGTTTCCACAGAGGAGGGTTTGAGGCAAGCCTGGCCCTGAGAACCCAGTGGAGCAATATGGTTTATTCCCCTCATGGGAATGGCAAAGCCCGCCAGCCGCCTGAATAAACACCAGGCCGGTGGTGGCATCACCCCGTCAGCCTGCAGGGCTGAGCCAGCTGGCATTCCCCAGGGCAGCTGCTGCTGCCCCTCCGTGGCCACCCCCACCCAGCCACCTCCAACCCGGGGGTGCTGGCCTTACAGAGCTCCCCACTCCTTCCTGGGGCTCCGCATTCCTCAAACCAAGGCCCTTTTGTGGGGCACTCAGGAGAAGCAGGGGATGCCGCCCACGCAGGGTGCTCTCGATCCTACCCTGGCAGGCGGTGAACCCCATGACCTCATGCCTCAGGCTCTTCCCCTCTGGGACAGCTGCAACCGTGACATTTATGGCGTGTGCAGCTTGGCTCGTGAGCAGGGCTGGCAGTGTGGTGGAGAGGTGGGATCGTGCCTACCTGGCAGCAGGGAGTGCCCCACATGGCCCCTCACAGGGCTCCTGGTGTTGTGAAGAGGAGTGAAAGGAAGGGGGAGGGAGGACCGGCAGACAGAGGGCTGGGGAAGAAGGCTGGACACAGCCAATTGTGGCAATGCAAGATCTCGGAACTCTGTCATGAGTCCTTGGGCCAAGCAGAGTCAAGGGACTGCGAGGGGTTCACAGAACGATGCCATGCACTGGAGGGGCATGCAGTTGGGCACCAGAGGGTACTTGCTGAGAGCAAGCCCACACTGCACTGCCAGATGGGGACATGTGTCCAGTGCTGACTACAGCCAGATACACAGACATAAGGGGGAGGAAGGGTGTAAACTGGGCAGGGTCTCTGGGCAAGGGGGGGCCAGGATGTAGGTGGAGTTGCGGGTACAGCTGGCAGTCAGCACAGCTGGTCTTCAAGGAGCTGTGAAGGGCCAAGACAACCAGGTGTGCAGACTGGTGGGACGGACACGCAGGGTATGGGCTGTATCCTGACCTTCTCCAGCTCTTGGACAAGCATGTGTATGCCTGGGTTAGACTGCAGAGTGGCTTAAGCCAAAACCACTGGGGACGGGGAAAAGATGACCATGGTGCAGAGCTCTGGCAGCTCTCTGTGGCCCTGCTTTCCCAGCCAGAACCAGGAACAGGGGTGTGTATGGGGGGAGGTGCTAGCTCTGGAGACCAGGTGTGAAATGCACACCCAGCCACGGCCTGGTTCTGTAACCACGCAAGGCAAAGGATGAAAAACCTCTCTGGGCCCAGGTGGAAAAAGGACGATGACACTTGCCTCCCCCAGGCTTGTGTGGAGAATGAATGAGGGGCTGCACGGGGTGGGCGCAGTGCCCAGCACAAAACTGGGCTTGAAGCATGTAGGTGAGGCTGAAGTGGGAGGGATCTCCAGGATCGCAGTAGCAGAGACACAGATGGAAAATGAAGGGGGAGCTAAGGTTTGGCGTGGCGGGGGCAGGGAGGAAGAAAAGAACCCCAGACGGGTGTGTTACAGAGAGACACACCGGACACCTGTAGGAGGAGATGCAGCTAGACCGTAGGTGGGCCAAACCTTCGCACCACATCACGCAGTGGGCACATGCTGCCACATCCGAGGAGGCTGCGTGGGAGGCCCTGTGGATGTCGGGATAGACAGCTGGGTGTGCACAGGGCTGGGGCCGAGGGGATGTGGTTCCTCGTGAGAGTGAAGGGAGTAAGTGTGGGGGTAACTGGCCCCACGGTGGGAGGGCTGGCAGTTTCCATCAGCTCGCCCTGCTCTTCCCCCTCTGTGCCCACCGGGACACAACTAGGACCAGATGGCCTGGGACCATCAGCCCAGCCGACAGCTGTCCCCAGCCTCTGGTAAGAGAGCAGGGGGGAGAACAGCTGGAAACAGCCGGTGCTCCTGACGCAGGACAGGCAGACCTCAGCCCAATCCCTCTGACCACAGCTGATGGGACAGGCGGGCAGGCCTGGGTTCAGGCAGCCACCAGCTGCCCATTCAATCACTCACCCAACCAAACAGCTGTGGAGCAGCTATCCCGCGACAGGTGCTGGGTAGGACCTGGGAAGCTAAGACGACTTAGACCCAGCTCACCCTTGAGAAGCCAGAGCCCGGAAGGAGAGTCAAAGCAAGTCAAAAGCAGAGAGTCCCAGGCTCTAATGATGACTTTCTATACTAGGGGTAACCACACCCCTTAAAGCAGAGCCAGTAGAGCCACACACTCCCTCAAACCTGGCAGCTACAAACTGTTCCTAGGCTGGCAGATGGAGGGCTGACTCATACACCGTAAGCCCTTTTAGCAAGAAGAAATTTTACATTCCACAGTGGCAAATTAGATTTGAAGTATATATAACCCCAGGAGAGGTAATATATTGGCTTGAACTCACATAGAGATGTAAATTGAATTAAACAGCATTAGGGCTGAAATGTATCTTGGAAACATTAACTTCGACCCGCTGCCTTTTCACAGTTGAAGACACTGTAGTCAGACTAATGAGTGATGCTCCTCTCCAAGGCTGCACTTGAATAAGAAGAAGAGGAAATGTCTTACAGCAAACCCTTCTGAGAAAGCAGATTTGATCAGGAGAGAGGGTGAGCCCTTGGGGTGTCTCGATGGGAGAGGAGGGTGGGAGGAAAGGGGAGAGTTGGAAAGGGACAGCTCCCCTAACTCACTGCCAAGCCTGCACAGATGAAAATTACATTTTCCTATTAGTTGGTGAAAACATATATCCCCCAGGGTCAGGCACGCTCCTTTGATCTTGCCTTTCAGACTAGAAACACAAAAGCCACCAAATCTTTAGGTGTGGGGGAGAAGGCCTCAGCAATGCCTGTGCCAGCATATTTTGGGGAGCAGGCCAGTTCTGGGTCTGGTAAACCCATCGTAGACTTTAAATCTGCCTAAGAGGCAACCTTATCAGGAGAAAAGGCTTCAGCTGACACACAAGGTTCCCTGGTGCCCATCTGTGCTCACAGACAGGGTTTGCAAACTCCAGCAGGTAGGTGCAAAAGGAAGGGAAGAGTCACAGGCACCAGAAGGAGCGGGGCTTTGGCAATAGGAATCACACCGCAGAAAGCTTGCAGGCATGCAGCTATTTTAAGAGCGCGGGATATGCATCCACACATATACAAAGGCATGTGTGTACACAGTCATAAGCATATCAAGCACTTATAAACGTTTACAGGTGTCCTGCAGCTTAGTGGGGGTGGGGCACTTCTTCACAAAATTTGCAATTTTTATGGGAATGACTTAATCCAACTAAAGCTGTGATACTAGAAGAGATTATTTTAATGATCTCCCTCTATGTTTGTCTTTTTCTTCACTTTAGTAATAAATCTGCTCCTGGAAGCAGTATGTGGTACTAAGTGTTATATACCCCATGTCTCTAGCCCTGCCACCTTCACAAGCCATTTTTAGGCTTGGGCAGCCTACGAATGTTCGGGTCTCTGGGTGCACTCAGAGCTGGGGTGAAAGTCTTTAGCTGAATCAGTGCTACCGCCAGGTGTATATGCCATGAACAGGGCTTGCTTTTGCCTTTGGAAGCTACAGGTTTTCTTTCTAGACTTCTAGTTCCCTTCTCACACCTAAGCTATGTGCCCACTCACCCCCCAACTCCAAAACGCACCCACACTTCTTGTTCCCTTCCCCTTCCCAGCCACTCACAGGAGAGGGTCAGCCAGGGTCTACCCTTGGACTGTTGACCACCTCATGCGTTTCCTCTTCCTGGAGCAGTTCTAAAACTGATCCGGGGGTTTCAGACCTCCCCCTGGGTAAACAGGAAAATGTTTTGGAAGTTAAGATTTTGGAACACAGTGAAATGGCCCTACACCCTCCAAACGGACAAAAATTAGAAAGTCTGATAATACTAAGTATGGAACTTTCATACCTTGTTGGAAGGAGTATAAAGTTATACCACCACTTGGGAAAGCAGTTTGGCAATATCTCCTAAAGTTGAAGATAAGTATAACTAATGAACCACTAATTCTATTCCTACTTATACACCATACAGAAATACAGACATGTGTGCACCAGGGTACATGCACAGGGTTATTCATGGGATTATTATGAATCATGAAACTTCTAACAATCCACATATCCATCATCAGTAGATCAGATAAATTGTGGTATATTCATACAATGAATACTACACAGCAATAAAAATGAATGAACCACAAGACACAAAAACAACATAGGTAAATATTAAAAACATAAAGTTGGGTGAAAAAAGCCCAACACACACACACACACACATAAATTCTGTAGGATTCTTTGTATTTAAAGTTCAAAACAGGCAAAACTATTATATTTTGGGATACAGCCATAGATGATGAAACTATAAAGAAAAGCAAGGAAGATGATTAATATAAAAGTCTGGATAGAGGTTCCCTTCAGGGACAGGGCGTGACTAAGAGAGGGCATGCAAGGGGATTTTGTGGTGTTAACATTGTTCTATTTCTCAAGCTAGGGGGTGGTTACATGGGTATTTGCTTTATAATAATGTGTTAAACTGTACACTCATTGTTTATGCACTTTTCTATGCATGCATTATTTTTCATGATTTAAAACAAAAGTTTAACCAAAATCATTCCACTAAGCAGGGCTGCTCCCAAAGCTGATTTTACCAAGAGGTGAGACTTAGAACAGTTCAGATTCCATTTCTCTCTCCTTCCTTCCTCTGTCATCTGCAAATGAAGTTTCCATTCCTGCATCCTCCTCTATACCCAAGGTGGAATTGTGGCTGTATCCCAGACACATGTGCCCGCCTACACTGCCAAGCACTCATCTGACTCTGGGCAAAATGCCTCTCCAATCTGACCCCCTTTGTCTTGTCTGACCTCCAAAGAACTCCCTTTGGGGTTCAGGAATATTCAAGGACCAGGAGCAGAATTTCACTTCCATTTCTCCTGCAGAGCCAGGCAGGAGAAGGAGTGTTTTTTCCATTTATCCAACATTCTGCCTTTTCGATTACTGCACACTCCAGACAGTCAGCTGGCATGAGCCTTGAGACGAACTCAAGCCAAAATACAGTACGTCTCTCCTTGGGCCCCGGGGCTTGGACGCATCCAAAGACTCCACTGTCACACCACGGCACCCTACTGCCTTGAACTGTCTGGTTTTGGAAAACCTCTCACTAGGTGGGACCTTCCCTAACTTAACTTCAACCTCTATTTAATAGGACTATGGGATACGGTCACAGTTCTGCCTAGAAATTCCCTAGGAAGAGCTATCATTTAAAGTTCCTGTTTGGAAAAACTGATGCTTGCAAGGCAGACAGCAATGATTCGAAAAATCTTACAGGGTTGATTAGAAAGAGCTCTGGACCAAAAACCAGAAGGCCCTACACTTCCTAGCACCACAATCCTAGGCAAGTCATCTAATTCCCTTAGGTCTCACCCTTCTTTGCTTACAGGAACAAATGGGCTAAATGTATATGAAATGCTATACAAGTATGAGGGGTTATTAATATTATTATTATTAAAGGTCCAATTTTTGCTACTTTTACTAAACATACCACAGTTTTGAAAAAAAGATACATACTCTCATTGATGTAACTAAGATTGCTTCTGGCCAAAACCCAGCTATTGTGTGACTACACAGAAGATACCACCTTATTGGGGTAGTGGCATTGTACCAAATTCACCTACACTCTTGCCCTTGGCCAGCAGGAAGGGCTCAGCTGCTGGCAAAGCTGGAAATAGGTTTTGGCCCTTGCACAGAGCCCAGCCTACTGGCCTCACAGGCTGAGCCCCTGACCTTGGCCTCCTGAGCACTGTACTCCCCCCCACCTGGAGCTATCTTTCCCAGGCTGTGTTCTCAAGACAGAATGAAAACTATGTGGTTGCCAAGGTCAGGTGAAAGCAGAAGAGGTGGCTGTCACCCATGTTCCTATAGAAATGCAATCCTTTTCTTAAAGGGGCATTGTACATTTGGATGGTTCTGAGGGCCTAGGGAAACAGAGGCCCTTTCCAGTAATGGACTTGGCTTAATTCCTTTTGAATGCATCTGAAAGAATCCGGAAGTGGTTTGGATAGGAGGAGGAGCCCCAAGCCTGCACAAAGCCCATTGGTGGCAGGATGGTGCTGGCCAACCCCATTCTCATCATTCTGGCTGTCAATGTTGGGGAAGGAGAGACCTGAGATGCCTGGTGGCCTAGTTCTTAGAGTGAAGCCCTTGAAGAGCCTTGGCAGAAAGTGAGGAGGGGGTTGATGTTCTGTTGGCCACCTTGACCTGTCTGCAAAGCTCACGCTCCAAAGCCCTGACCCCTTTCATCAGACCTTGCAACTGATGTGCTCTGACCCTCCCAGGAGCACATGGTCATCTTCAGAAAATTCCTCATCCCAGCACTAGAGGATCCAAGCCTAAGGGTGGATGGGGGAAGAACTGGTGTTCACCTTCTGTGACCATTTTCAGGGGTGGAAGGAGGGTGCTGAAACCCACCCTGGTAACCGCAACATTTCCTCACCTCTGTGCCAGCTCTCTTGGCAAAACAATGTGGGAATGTTTGCCCCCAGCCTCCCCTTGGTCAGAACCCAAGTGCCTTGTTTAGCCATTTCAAGGTATGTTCATAAAGATCAGTGCTCCTCTCACCCGCTCAGCAATCAAATGGGCAGGGTGGCTGCCAGTCCCACTTCTACAGATGGAGGAAGCAAGGCAAGGCACTTAGCAGTAGCACACAAAGAGAGTCATTCGTTCATTCTGTCCTGACTCCTAGTCTGGTGCCCCTTCTGCCACAAACTACTTTTCACATCCTACACCTACTAATCATCCGTCACGGAACCTCAGCTCCTCCACAGTAGACCCCCTAAAGGCCCATTTTTAACGAGGAACATTGATAAGTTTACAGTACGCACTAACAGGATGACTGTTACTAAATTCATCACTTACGGTAACATTTTAAAAATCAAAGAAATAGATTTCTACTGCAAGTAGTAGCTCTTTGAGTCACTGTTCCAAGTATCAGTCCAAGAACTGGAGGCCAGTCAATGAAACACACTCATAAAGCTGCTTACTGATAAGGCTGAATGATGGTCATTACTTTTTGTGCGACTAAATGATTTCTCATCCATATGTTAAAGCATTCCAGCCACAAAACACGGTCAACATCGTTGTTGTATCTCTAACAACTCCCAGCTGCCATCATATCACACACCACTAGATGAAAACTACACACCGGCTGTATATCCAGAACCCAGTCAGAATAATGTGGTGTCTTGTCTATGAAAATGGCATTATTGGTCCATTCATCCCGGGTGTGACCAGCCTGAATGCCCAATGGAGAATATTAATTATTTGTAGTCATTTTTATGCCTTCTTTCTCTAAAATGGATGTGAGATGGATTCACACACACACATACATAGAGGCATGCACCAGAACAGTAAAAGAAATTAGTAACCATAGACCAAAGTGGGAGGAGACTCCACCTTAAAACTAGAAGTAAGGTGCTTATTGTACTTGTACGTTTCATTTAGCTTTGAGTTCCCTAACTAAGTCAAGGTAAAAATACAAATACATGGTTCTTACAGATAAAAAAAAAAAAAAGAAGGTACAGTATTTACATTTCTATTTCACTGACTCTCTTTGTCACCAACAATTTGGCATGATTTCGGATGAATGTTTTAAGTATATTTTTTCTTTGCAAAGAATAGAATGGGCTTGTGCTTTCTGAAAAAAATATTGTGGGAAATTTGGTATACTTTTGGGTTTGACCAAGAGAAAGATATGGAAACCAGAATCTTTCTTACCTCCTCCAGTCTATCCACTCGCCCCACCAGTTTGGTGGTGACCGAATGCAGCTTCAGGAGATCCAGGCCATAGAATGCTCCTTCCAGCATGTCTATGATTGTGGAGAGCTATGAAGCAAGGGCAAGGAGTTAGTCCAGGGCTGGGGCAGACGGACCACAGAGGGACAAGTTTACTTTCAGATCTCCATGTTGGAGGCTTGACGGGGCAGCCACTAGCCAGGATTTGAGAGGTGGCCCTCGGAAACACATTTGTGCAGAGGGGACGTAGGCTAATATAATGGTATATTATATATTCTGCCTTCTGGAATATTTGGATAAGAAAATGGGAGAATCCTACAAGAACAAGTAAACCCAAGGTTTAGACATCTTCACAAACTGCTTACACCCCTTTATGAAATATGTCAGTTGCATGCACATCTTTCTTTCCTCCTAGACTGTGAGCCCTTGAAAGTAGTGGCTGTCTTCTTCATCTCTGATTTCCCAAGATACCTAGCATAGCACCCGGCTTATACAGGTACTGTTCCTCCACAAATACTCAACAAACAAAGTGGCTATAAACATCAATGTCTTGAGGATACGCTTCTGAGACACGCAACTTCATTGTCCAGGAAAGGCCTTGAAAGGCACCAACATTAAAAGCTAAACTGGCCCTGGGGCAAAAGAGCCCCAGTGACCCATCTTTGAGGTGGCAAGCTGCCGTGGAGCTCCCTGCCTTCTCGGTTTTTATCAAGGCTATCCCTTCTGTCATAACACAGCCACTGGGAGGAAGGTGGCCAAGACTCTGGTGGCCTGCAGGGCATGCCGCATGCAGGCAGACAGGCAGATGAGAGATGCTTAAACAGAGCCTCCTTGCCAAGCACCAGTCCCTGGAAGAGTTTGCTGGGCCACACTTTTGCAACCTCTGTTCCCCATCCCTCTCCTTCATCTGGGAGCAAGCTCCTTCCTTCCCACCGGAGGAAGACAGCTCAGTCCTGGAGAGGAGCCACAGAAGGGAAGCTGGCAGTATGTACTGTGGTTGATTTTCTGATCCCTAACAGAAAGGTTGCTTCATGTTGCTCCAGAAGTCCCCAGAATCCAATCCTATAACTGGGTGACTGTGGCACTTGGTTCAGAAAGTAGTTTCATGGCAGAGCTGCAGCTCTGAGCAACGTGGCTAGAACCTGGGACCCTCCTTGTACCGGTAAACATGACTCTGCTTAAAGAGATATCAATGCCTGGCAGTCACTGAGCGGGTGCCAGGCAGAGCAGCAGCGCTTCCCACGGCCGGCCGCCCATTTATCTACTTAATTGAGTGTCAGGCATTGTGCCAAGTACTCAACAGTTGTCATCGCACCGATTTTCACAGCCCCAAGATGTTAACATTCCCACATTTTATTCAAGGAGACTGAGATTAGACAAGTTAAATAACATGAGCAGGATCACACAACAATGACTTGAACCCAAGTCCATGTGACTGCAAAACCAAGCTCAGTCCACCTACCCCACACTGCGAGCGAAGGGGAAGTGCGAGATCAGATGAAGCAGGCAGCCAACCCATGGGGCTGCCCAGGTAGCGCCTGAGCTTCCCCACCCCATGGAGCACAATCGCAGGATCATGGTTCAATGACCTAGTCTAGAGCAGGCCGGAGGCCTCTCCTTCCCTGGGCCACCCCAGCCCTTGAGCTGAGGACCAAAAGGCTCGCTCCTCCTGTGTGTCTTTTGCCTCTTCAGGGTGCGTGCGGGGCTGACAGCAAGTTGTGGCAGCAATTTTCCTGGAGAATGCTGAGTTCTTTTGGCCAGCTGGGCCTGGCAGCTGCTCCCAGGCCCAGCCTCCCTGGCTCCGTGAGGAGCAGGCACACTTTGCTCTTAGCATCTCCCGCAGATGCCAGGGCTGAAAAGGACCAGTCTGTGGAACACCAGCTTTGGATCCACACGCACACTCCAGGGACCAGGGCCTGACCTCCTCCCAAGGCCTTATCACTGCCACCAGTGGCCCTGCGGGACTCAGGGGCCCCTAAAGTACCCTTGCGGGCATCCATGGCCTTGCCCCACACCAGGTCCTACCTTCAAGTCCTGGCTGTCTGCCTCCCGCAGCTTCCGGAGCCTGAAGTCTCCCTCACAGGGATTGAGGGCCGACGGGGGCGCGACACAGGCACACTTGCAGGACGAGCCTGAGGTGATGGTCTCCACCGTGTAGAAGTCTTCCTTCCTGGACGCCCCTGCGTTGATCCTCTGGCAGGCGTCTCGGCCCAGGGGTCTCACCACGCACTTGCACTGACAGTCTGAGCCCTCAGACACGGCCTTGACTTTGTCGTAGTCCCCCAGCAGCTAGACACACACACACACAGAGAACGGGTTGGAGACATTTGAACACAGACGTCAGCTGGGCTCCTGGGCTCTCCTACTTTGTAAAATGTCCTGCACTAGCCAGAGACCTCAGACGACTCTGAACCATGGAGCGAACAGGTCATCCAGATGCAATTTGCTGACTCTGACATTTCCTTGAAGGCACTGAGTTCAGCCTTCTTCGTGTGTCTTGGAAAGCTGTATTTTCTCAGGGGGCCTCAGCCTTTCATCATTTAAAGGAAAAAACAAACGAGCCCCATCACTCTTCCAATAGCCCTTGCCTTCAGCTAGAAGCCACATTTAGATGAGAAAAAGGAAAAGAAGGGGTTGAAGGAGTGATTGGAAGTTTGCAGACTACTGGCTTGTCTACTCATTCATTCATTCAACACGTGTGGAGTGCCTATCAGGACTGGGAGCTGGTGTGAAAGGTTAAGAGAGGGGCCGGAGAGCCCGCTCTCAAGGACCCTACGGTGCGGGAGGCATGCAAGCAGTGGTCACACAGAGCAGAGAGTGATAAGTGCCCCTGAAGAGGCACAGACAAAATGCACCGAGAGCTAAGAGTGGCTCCAACTGGGAACCAGGGAAGACTTGTTGGAGGAAGAGGTATTTGATCTGGGCCTTGAAGGGTGGGTTAGATTTGGAGAAAGGGAGTTGGGAGTAGAGAGACAGGTCCGGAAGTCAGTAAGGTTTTTTCAGCACAAGGGTTCATTTGGCTCCTATAACAGCTTCTGAATCCCAACTCCAGGCCAAACCCAGGAGAGCAAACTGGCAGCACCTGCTGCTTCCATAATGCTAAACATTTCCTGCTGAACGCTCGCCCCTGCCAACCTCCCCAGGCAGGAAAACACGCACTAGCAGGCTTGCTGGAGCACTAACCCTGGGCACTTGCTCCCCCCAGGTCCCCTCCAACAGGCTCTACATCCCCAAAGCCAGGGCTCCCATCCTAGGCAGGCAGAAGGGTTCCCTTCACCTGACTGATGATCCTGACAGGCAGGCACTGAGCTGGTTTGAGTGGAAATGTTCCTTGTGATGCTGTCCAGGGGGAAGAAGGCTTGTAATGTTTTCCCTGCAAAGGTTGGGTTTCTTCTAACACTAATATTTGTTTTAGGGCCGTTGTCAAATACAGAATGGATCAGTGGAAGAAGGAGGTGTAGGGCAGGGTGACGTAAGCGGCTGTTCTTTACAGGGTAACAGTAAATCGTGGCTGTCTACTCTCTGAAACTCTGCCTAGATTCCTACAGAGCCCTGCTCTGAGAACCCTGGGTGGATTCCTTCCTTTCAGGAGGCTCAAGTTTCAGGAAAGCTTTTGTTGATGGTGTTCCAGAGCCCCAATGTGACAGATTTTTATGTCTTTTGATTTAGGGGTCAGTGCGAGGTTATGGGTGGTTATAGGGCATATATTAGCATTATTATTACAGGAAGAGTGAGGAGACTAGTGTTTAATAAATCCCAAAGTGGATCATTCTTCCTACAAAAAGACAGGACCCAGTCCTAGGGCTTAGTGGAGGTGCAGGCTGCGCTGGAGGGATCCTTTGTCAGACATCCCTCATCCTGAGGGTTATGGTGACACCCACCGCACATCATCGTGCCGGCTCTGGAGAGCACGAAACAACCACTGCAGAGAGAACCATCCTTCACAGTCCTGAGAGGTGGGCTGAGGACTGGCAGAGGCCTGGCTCTACCCACGTCTAGTGCTCTTTAGCCTACGGCCCCTATCTGTACAATGGGTATCAGGGTGTTTTGAAAATTGAGTCAGATAAATGAGTTTTAAGTACTTCAGAAACAGACACATGACAAAGCCTGTCACTGCCATCTGTCACACAGCCTGCTGACAGTGTGCCAAAGCTGCCCAGACCTGAATACACTGGGTCTTATCAGCGCCCCTCTATTTGGGGGTCACCTTGCATTCATCACACTTGTTGCTGTTTCGTCCACACTCCATGCTTCCGCCTGGGTGTCTCACCCTCTGCCATGAAATATCTCCCCATGGGTTGCACCATCTGCCTCCCGTCCAACATACCCGCCTGCTTTCACATTCCGACTCTGACTAACAGCCACACAGACAAGAGATACTTTTCACAACCCTGAAACCAAAAAAAAAAAAAAAATTTTTTTTTCTTTCTTCTCAAGCAGTCATGTTGGAGTCTTCCCTTCCATCTCCTCTCCTTTCTCCTGACTTGGTAACCTTGAAAGACCCCATGATTTTGAGAGGAGGACCGTGTCCTTTCTTTAAGATACGATTCTGGTAAATGTAAAGCAAATGCCCTTCCCCATGAGTAATGGAAGGAGAAACAGCTGCCCCCAAACGCTTCAGCAGGGGCCACCTCTGGCTCTTGCCACCATCCGGGACGAGAGGGGTGGTCATGGGACTGGCATCCTACCTGAGATAAAACGTTCTCCTGGTTGTCCGCCTCGTTTTGCAGAGTCTCATCCTCGGTAGGCGCCACCGTCTGCACATCTAGGAGCTCGCTCGTCCCCGTAGGGGAAGTGCTGGACGCCCAGCCTGGAGTCACAACCAGAGCGAAACAGAGAACCAGCAGCAGAGGCTTGGCCATGAGGGACGCGACAAGAGGGTCCTCGGCCCCTTCAGAGAATGGCTGAGGTCGGGGGTCTTGGCAAGGATTGAGGCGAGAGGGTGTCTTGGCTGGAGCCCGAGAGTGGCCGCTCAGGGCGCCTTCTAAAGCTGGGTGCGGCTAAACGGGGCAGGAGGATGCGTCCCAGAGACCCTGGGCATCTCCTTCCCGACGCGAACAGCCTTGAACTGGCAGCCCCGGTGGAGGACGGGGCGCTGGGAAGACGGGGTGATGGGAGAGGTGAAGGCGGCACCCGCTAGCTGCGCGCGTCTGCCGCAGGAGAGGGCTCAGGTGGAAGGAAAGCGTCCGGGCAGACACCGGCGGTGCGCGCCGGCGCGGGCAGCGGGGAGCCTCGGGGCGCCTGGGGCGCACGGGGACCAGGCACCGGGCGCGGGGCAGGCGGCGGAGGCGCGGGCGGCTGGGCGAGGGCGCCGCGGAGAGCTCGCGCGGAGGGAGGGCGGAGCCTCTATTGTGCCGGGGCCGCGGAGATGCAGCCAGTGACGGCGCGGAGGAGGAGGACCGGGAAGCACACGGCGCTCGGGCGGAGGGGCGCCCGGCCGACCCCGCCCCCGCTCCCGCGCGGCTGCCGCGCCTGGCGAGGGGTGACGTCGGAAGGGCGCTCCTTTCCTTTCGTCTGACCCCAAATGATGAGGGGGGAGTAGTTACCCCGAGCGGGCTCCCCGAAGTTTCGGGGTCTCTTGTGCCCATTCTCGCCGAGAAGGGCGGGTTTCCTCCGGGCTGGGAGCAGGCACTGAGCGCTCGCTCCACGCCCGAACCAGTAAGGATCCTGGCATCCTCTCTTCATCCCACCTGGGGCAGGAGAGAGGCGCGTTGGCTTTTCTTGGGCGTTTCTTTTCTCTGACTTTGGGCGAGAGCTCTGGCATCTTTGAACTTAGCGCCATTGGTAGTTCGCTTGCCTGCCACAGCTTTAGAACCTAGTACTAACTCCACCCAGAGGATAACTATTGAACTCCCTGCTGGAGTGGGTCCTGACTAGTGTAAATGTTAAAAGGAAGGAGAGTGACTGTTATTCTCTGACGCTTGGCGTGTCCAGGTGGAGAAAGCTACTGTCTGAGAATCAGATGGTTACCAGAGTCCTACCTTTGTGGTTTGGGACAAGTCTCCGGTCTCTGTCACCAGATTTTCTCTAAGAGGTCATCCATTTTTAATAGTGTGAGATTATGTTACTGTGTCCCTTAATTAGTGTCCCTTTTATCAACCTACTATGAAGATTAACAGTGTGTGACTTTAAGGAAGGGGCACTATGCCTGTGAGACGCTGTCACCCTGCAATGTTGAAGACAGCCAGACACCCCAAAGACGTGAAAGTTATTATGCATCCTTGGGAAATTCAAGCACCTTGCTCCTTATGCTAAGAAATAAGGTTTGTAATAATCTAATAAACTAAAAAGACTTCAGCTCATATAAATGAGAGTTGACAGAAATGCAACAACTTATTCATATATTTTAATCTTTTAAAGAAAAACTCAGGATGGACAAAAAGCCAAGGTTCTGGTGTCTGGGTTTGTGGGGATGTCACACACACACCCCTCTATGTAAGTTATCAAATCTTTTCTGAAACTAGGTGGAGATAAACATCTATAAAATGTAGTTTTAAAATTTAATGAAAATAAGTATTGAATGTTGAGTAAGTGCAAGGTAACAAGCTGGGTTGCTAGACATCGAGTGGGAAGATGAGATAGCCTATGTCTTGCGGAAGGAGTGGGGTGGGAGGGAGGAGGTCAGCCGGAAGAGCACTCCAAGGCAGAGTAAGAGCCTGTTGGATGGGGCTTAAAGAAGGAATAGGTCACTTCCAGGGCAAAGGTCAGTACAGATTTCCTGAAAGAGTGATACTGAAGATGATGACTGGGGTGATCAGGGAGGTTTCAACAAGGCGGTAGATAAGGCAACAAGATGTAGGTGAGAGAGAGGCCATTCTGGGCAGAGACATCAGTCTGAATGTACATATTCAGATTTCAAGATTTCAGACTGGTGCTTACTTCTCAGAGAAACACCTTCCCTGACTCCATCCCCAGGGTGATTTCTCTATTACATAATCCCATAATCTCACGTATGTCTTCTTCACAGAATTATGGGAGTTAGCTATTTATCCTCTTTTGTGGGTTGTTGCCTGTCTTCCCCACTCGCCTGTAAACTCCATGAGGACAGGGACTTTGTAAACAGAAAATCCTACTAGCAATGGCTTAATCAAATACGTGATTATTATCACACTCTATGAAGACAAAGTTGGCTGTTTGAAATGTGATTCAGCAGCTCAGCGATGTCATCAAGAACCCAAGCTCTTTCTGTTTTCCACTCCATTACTCTTAGGGTATTGGCTTTTTGACCTAGTCAGAATTGCTTAGCAAGTCCCACCTACCCCTTTGCCAGACATTCGATTTCCCAGTCTCCTTTAGGGGTAGGGGTGGCCATATGTTTCAGTCTGACCAGTAGAATAAAGGAAGTCTGCAGGGAGTTTCTGGAAAAGATATTTTGCTTCCTGATGAAATAAACAAATAGGAGAGAGGAGCTTTCTGGTGCTAACCTTCCCCCATTGCTTGTCTTTGTGGTCAAAGACACACAAAGTGCTTGGAGCTGTGGCAGCCATCTAATGACCATAAGTCATTTCTCCTATTGAACTTTTAAAGTCCAATTTTAAGGTCTCCTCTTAACGGTCCGTCCTATGGTCCTGCACAGAAAATGTCTAAGACCTTTCCCACAAGAGAGCTTTTCTTTTCTTTCACTTAAAGATAGAAAGTACCTTCTAAATCTCCCCTTTCTCGACCTAACTATGCATCTTTTATCTCCATTTCATTCACCTGTTTCTCAGACCACATGGCCTTCCAGACCCTCCATTAATTATGTCTGTTATTTTCTCTCTAGAAAGGCTCCAGTTTGAGTAGATGTTGGAACATATTGAAACCATTTTTTCTTTTTTTCTGGGCACTCTTCTATTAACGCGGCCCAAGATTGCCTTAACTTTTTTGGCAGCCACATTGCACCAATGATTCACACTGATTTATTTTTTTATATGTAGTTTTTCCTTATTTTTAAATGAATTTTATGCTGGTTTCCTCTATCCTGTGCTTTCCAGCTATGTTTTTTTTTTAACCCAAGTACAGGCTTTTACATTTTTACTGTAATAGTATGATGGTTTTGGCCCATTTTTTCATCCTGTTGAAATCTTGCTGTTTTTGCTCTTGTCCCAGTTTTGGGCAATTTCCAAATTCAATAAGCACAGTTTCCATCTTACTTCAAATCATTAATTTTAAAAAGCCATGTTCATTCAGATAGGGCCAAATTCGAGAGTCCTATAGGCACAATAGGAAAAGTCGTTCCTTATTGATATTAACCCTTTTGGTGTGTCACTGTTCAGGCAGTCAGAGGTGTTAGTGCCCAGAACACATGTCTTCATCATGTCTACAAGCACTTCTCAAGAGACTCTGGTCACCTACCTTTCAGAAATCAAGACACACTGTCCATGGCATTCCTTCCACCTGCCAGTCTGGCAGCCTTATCTGAAGATCCTCAGATGAGCTTGGTTGGCTTTTGAACATCGGGGTTGACATACTATACACTCCCTGCTTCCTTTGCTAAGGGTGAAGGGCCTACAGATTCCACTTCACTAGATCCTCAGCGTGAGTACTGCTCTCCCTGTGCAACAGATGAAGTGATCGAAGCACCGAGATGGTAATATGTATGATGGCTACTCTGTACAGAGAGCTTACCATGTGCCAGGCACTATTTGATGTTCAAAAAAACCCCTGAGTAGATGGTGTCATTCCCTCTTACAAATGAGGAAACGAGGATGTTCAGAGAGGGACATACTGTGGAAACGTTCAAAGACCCCAGTCTCAGAAAGCCCTAAGTGTGCCACTTCGGCTACCTGAGTCCCAGGACCTCACCGGTTGTGGTGGGCCAGCAGGTGCTGGATTCTGGGGGTCGCTCAGCTATCGCATCCACCATCCCTCCCCTGCCAAGTTTGCTTTCTGGCAAGAGTATCTGTTTTCCAGTTTACCTGGGAGCCTCCTGGTTTTGCTCTGAAATGTCTGTCTGTTGAAAATGTAGGCTTCATTTGCCAGGTGGGGCTAGGGTGGCTACAAATGACTTGCCGCCTGAGTGTGTAATTTAGAAAATGCACCTGCTCCGCAGCAGCAGAACCAAAGCACAGGACAAAGTCCCACGAGCAACATCATTCTGCCATCTCCCTTCCCTGGCTGGCTATGGGGCGGGAGTCGTGCCAGGGAATGGCCATAAAATGCGGGAAAGGGATGATGGAAAGCATAGCCGAAAATGAGGTCTTTTTTCCCCTGTTCACTCTGCTTTGCTGCTTTCTCAGCTTCGTATTTTGCCTTTGATCTTCCATGTTCCCTCTCTCCTTTAATTCAGTTGAACTCATTTATTGAATGTATATTATGAGCCAGGCACTCTGTGACCTGCTGAAGGTAAAGATGGCAAGACCTTTGCATTTAGGGAGCTCGTATTATAAAGATTATAAATGCATGATCCTAGGAAGGGGTACAAAAGAGTACTTTTTCCCCTCAAGATATATTGGTAAAGAAAAAGGATTTTTCTCCCCTGGATTTTCCTAGTTTTAAGGACATTTACATTTCTTAATATGCCAACCATGGTAATTTCTTTTTTTTTTTTTTGAAACAGAATCTCACTCTGTTGCCCAGGCTAGAGTGCCATGGCAGCAGCCTAGCTCACAGCAACCTCAAACTCCTGCGCTCAAGCAATCCTCCTGCCTCAGCCTCCTGAGTAGCTGGGACTACAGGCATGCACCACCATGCCCAGCTAATTTTTTCTATATATTTTTAGTTGTTCAATTAATTTCTTTCTATTTTTAGTAGAGATGGGGTCTCACTCTTTCTTAGGCTGGTCTTGAACTCTTGAGCTCAAATGATCTGCCTACCTCGGCCTCCCAGAGGGTAATTTCTTTTTATTAAAGCAAGCTTTACCTAATAAAATTTAGATTTTAAGCTAATTAAAGTAAAATCAATATGTGTTTATCAAGAACATATATTTCAATAAAGACATGTCATTTAGATCTCTAGATTCTGAATAAAAATATATTGCTTCCATTTCTATTTTCTTACATTTTCTATGAATAGTATTTCACAAAAGAACATTATTTCTGCCACTCTCCTGAGATGGCTTCAACATATCCAGAAATGTATTATCTCTAACATCCTTTCATCCCTTCCCTCATCATTGGAGCTGGAGCTTGCTTTGTTCTGATGTCTTCCCATTCCTGTGTGGCTCTGATTTCCAGGAGAGAGACGGACAGCCAGCTTCTGCTTTGTTCTATTCTTGGGGTGCTCATGCCAGAGCCTTGCCTCTTGAAGCATCTCTGTGCAGATGCCCTCATAGTGGGGTCTTGGACAAGGCAGGTGTGCTGCAAACGTTACCCCCAACCCCACCCCGCTGACCTTCTCACCTTCTCCAGCCCCTGAGAGGCGGGCTCTGTAGTTGACACATGTCGGGGAAGAACTTGTCTCCACAGGGATCCGGGGGCCAGGTTGTAGGCAGTAAGGAAGTCACCTTGCTGCCTGGGGAGAGAGAAGAAAGAGAGTGAGTAGGAGAAGCAATCAAGACGTAATAGACATCAATCCTTTCTGGAACAAGGAGGTAATAATGCATCACAGGTATGAGCATGGACTCTAGTATCAGACTGCTTCTGTTTGGTTCCTGGTTCCACTGCAGGCAAGCCCAATTAACTTGGGCAAGTGGCTTTAATTCTCTGAATCTTAAAATGGGAATAATAGTAATACCTATCTCAGAAGTTGTTGTGAAGATTAAATAAGATGTCTAAAGACTCTCTCATGTGACCTGACACATAGTGGATGCTCCATAAATGTTAGCTATATATATTTATTTTTATTGCTATTTAGGTAATGTGTACATAATTAGAATTTGAAGATACTATTTGCATTGAGACGGGCATTAGAAACATTTGAGGTCACAGCCTATTCATATCGATTAATCATTCATTCATTTATTCAGCAAGTATCAGTATAATATCTACGTGCCAGGTACTGAGTTAGACACTATGGGGAAACATAAATGAATAAGATGTTAACTAATAACTACTAATTCAAGATAATAATTAATTCAAGGATGTCACATAAACAGACAAGTACAAACAGCTTGGGGGCACACTGACAGGATGCTCAAGGTAATGGCCACCCAGCCCAGCTGTTTATGGGAGCGCAGTGGTGTCAGGGTGTTCTGGGGAACCTCCCAGGAGGAAGAACACCTAAGCAGAGCCTTACAGGAGGAACAGGAGTTGACCAGGTAAAGGACAATGGTGCCAGAGAGGCAGGAGAAGCAGGGAGGTGGGGTCAGGGGAAGAAGGTGTGGAGGAGGCGAGAAGGGCGTGCCAAGCCAAGGGACCGCAGAGGTAGGGTTGCAAGACATGAGCCCTGTGATGTGGGCAGAGGCTGGAGTGTAAAACACAAGGCAAGGAGTTATAGGAAATGAGACTGGCAAGCAGAGGCCAGGTCACGGAGGCCCTCCTATGCCATGCCAGGGAGGTGGGAATATGTCTCATTGGCAATGTGGCGACATTGAATGATTTGGGGCAGGAGAATGCCACCATCAGATTTGCAGATTCTGCGAATTACTCAGGTGGTGGAGAGTAGGCTGCAGAGGGAAGGGCAAAGCAGTGACTGGACTTCTCTGCTTGCAGACCGCTTAGCCTCCTGGGATGGCTCACCCGAGCCCCAGTCCATTGCTCTGACTCTAGGGAAGCTCCTGTGTCCCCTGTGACTTGTGGCCAGAAGAGAGCTAGGGAGGCAGAGGCCCTTTGCCTTCCTGGGGAATTTTCCAGGGCTGCTATATGGCATAACTCCAGGAGATGCCATTCGCATCGTACACATCACAGTCCATGCGAATGAAGCCCCCCGAAATCATGCAGGGCATGTCTGGCAATCACTGACCGCTGTCCTGGGACAGGGCAGGCACATCGCACACAACCTGCTGCTTTCTACACACCAGGATCTCTCTGTCTTCCTCCCTCCTTGTTCTAAGAGACTGTCACGCTCCCAGCAGCTCTGACACATTTTGTGTGCTTTCCATGTGATGCGCTTGTTCAGGGCACTCACGTGCCTCCCCTTCTTTCTCACACGTGCCCAGCAGCCCTTTAATAGTGTCAATAAGTTCCAACAAGATCTGCCTTCAGTGATGAGTCTTTACGTGCAAATACTCCTGGAAGAAGTTAACTCATTGCCTTAGATCTACACCAGGAAATAAGCAACTGATAACAGATCCCTTCCTAAGAGCAGGTTTTGCTAAGGGAGTAGCAGTGGAAGACACTGGAAAGGCAAAACAACATGTTTGTAGGATGACTCCAGAGAGGGGTCGAAGTGGAGGAAGGGAAGCCCTGGCCCATGCTTTACCCCCTCTTAGACTAGAACTGAAGTCTAAGGGCTCATATTTATCCCTGATCATTAGGGATGAACAGAAGCTGGCTGAGTAAAGGCTGGAGAGGGGTGTGTCAGGTAGAAGCCCGCACACTAGGAAGCTGTAATGGGTTGCTGGGAAATGTAAGCAAAGGTGGAGCACAGGGGTCACAGTGAGTGGTTAGGGTGGAGGGCCAGGCACACGAGGCCTGTGTAGTGTGCAGGGGAGTTTTGGAGTTAAAGCCAGAAGTTAGGAGGAGGGAGACAGTAACACTGTGGGAAGCAAGGAAGTGAGATAATCAAACTTGAGCTCTAGTAGACGGCCCTGGCGGCAGCACAGAGTGGACTGGAGGGTAAGGCTGGATCAAGGAAACCTGCCTGGAAATCCAGGCACAAGATGAGGAAGGTAGAGGCAGGGAGGTGAAGGGGATGGGGTGGGCACGAGATGCACCAAAGAGGTAGAATTAGCAGGACTTGGTGACTCTCTGGATATGGGGGTGAGAGGAGGGGAAGGACATCAGTTAGGATTCCTGCTTGTAAGTAACAGCAACTTCATATAGATTAAGGGGGAAAAGAAAGGGGCTGGGGAGAAAAGGAGACTTTATTTTAAACGTATAGGAGTGTGTCACAGGACCTAAGCACCCTAGTGTCACTGGGGCCATCAGGACTGATCTGAGCCAGGGCCTTCTCTGATCCACACAGTAGACTGGAGGTGCTGGTTCCCAGCTACTTGAGTGTCCAGTGAGGCTTTTCCATTCTCAGGCCCAATTCCAAATGCCCCGGGAAGGGACTCTGGTCTAATACAGGTCAGATGCCCAAATCTGAACTACTCACCTAAGGGGTGTGTGTGTGTTAGGGGGTCAGGTCACTTTGTAGAAACAAATTGGGAAGAGGGGTAGCTTCCAGGGAGGAGCTGCTGGACCAGACAAATCAATGGACGTCCACTCTATTCTGTCCCATGGCTGGCTTGCTCTCTGCCTCCCTCTACTTCCAAAGATGTACTTACCTAACATAAATCCATCATCTTACGGAAAAGAAATACCTCCCCATAAGAGACAACCTAAGTTAGTATCTAGGGATGTCAAAAGCAGTTCTTCTGTGTGTCTGTATCTCCAGGTGGCATCTTTTCCACCTTCATCTTGGCTTGAATCGAGTCCAGATGTGACGTCTCTCCATCAGACAGCCAACAGAGCAGCTGACAAACTTAACCTGGTGTGCACACATGCAGCTCTCAGCCTGGTGTAGATATTTCACTTGCTAGATTAGCCACTGAAGATGTTTAATTCATACATTTGCTCATCCACACATTTGGATATAAAATCATGTACTCCATTCTGTGGGGTACATGAATGCAATCTAATTTTAGCCTTGTCAGGCAGCCTGGAGGCAGGGGGAGCCTGGGCTTTGGGCTTAGCCAGTCAGACAAACTGGCTGTGGAATCCTGGCTTCACTATGCTTTCTGCTGACCTTGGGGAAGGCAGTTTACCTCTGTGAGCCTCTGTTTCTTTGTCCTAACATGGGGATCATACGAACATCCTCCTCTGCTTTCTATGTGTTCACCACATCTCCCTCTCTTTATCTTTTCCGGAAAGACCCCTCAAACCCCAATTCTAAGGCTGAAAATAATGAGGACTATAAAGATCACAGAAGGCTTAATAAAGGGTAAGTCTTATATTTAGCATTGAGAGGAAACCCAGACACTGACACAAATGTGAAGATTTACTTGGGAGCAAGAGAGATGATTCTAGTCTCACCTTTATGGGGTGAACCCACAAATCTGGGTTCAAATCTTAATTCCGCCACTCATATGGTAGAGGATCTTCAAAAAATTATTCTTTCATAAGCCTCAGTTTTCTATTGCCAGGTTGTTGTGGAGATTAGAGATATATGTAAAAATGTCTGACCTATTGCTTGCCACAATCATAAATATTTGTTGAGTGAATGATAAAATAGTAATCACTCATCAAATGGGGACTATTTGAATTATTCTTGTTTCTGACTCACCATATGAACTTAGTAGGAACTCTCTCTATGCCTCAGTTTCCTTATCTGAAAAAGGAAACTCTCACTTTTTACTCTCTGTCCTTCCTTCCATCTGGTGATGGTGATTTAGGTAGATGAGTTTTTCTTCCCCCCCCCGCCCCCCCGCTGGTTTGCTTTGTTCCAAGGACTAAACTTTAAGCAGATAACTTTCGAGCGATTCCTGAGGTGTTCCCAGAGACTGGGCTGTGGAGCCAGCTGCCAGCTCCTGCTTTTGTTGGCAGGGCAGCTGGGCACATCCAGTGGCTGCAGCTGCCCGAGAAGATGCTGCCTGGAACCCCAGAGAGTGGGTGGGGGACTTCCCTGGGAGGACAGACAGCACCGCCCAAAGCCAAGCAGCGAGCGAAGCGAGGATGGCATAGGCGTCCCTGGCCCAGTGCTGAGTCCTGAGTAAAAACCCGAGGGGCACCTCGCTCCAGACAGGAGGAAACCCAGCTATGTGATCTGAGAGCCAATGCTCCATCCACAGAGACACCTAAAATAGCAGCAGCACCATCGAGACAGGGTGGCACCGCTCCAGAGTTCCAACTCCTGCTGACGCTCTTTCTTCCCCTTTCTCTAAAAAATTACTTTCTTCCTTTTGAAAACCCAACTCGAGCTTGTTCCAGTTAATCTTGGGAGCCCCTTTCATTCCTAACCTTCCTTCAGCTCACTGATCTCACCTGCTCTCCTCTTACTCTCTCTTCCTCCCTCCCTTCTCCCAAGGAAAAACTATTTCGAGCTCTGCTACCTGAAGGTCTTGCTCCTGAACAGCTACATGCTATTCAGGATCTCCGTCCTTCATGGCAGGCTTTCTCTGCCTCAGCTTTGCTTCTTATTGACCAAGAAATGTATGCCCAGCACCACACTGCCTTTGCATAGCCCCCGGGGCACCCTGCAATGTGATTGGCGTCCCCTCTGGTTAACGACGGTTTGAGCACTGCTATGGTTTGAATGTGTCCCCCAAAATTTCACGTGTTGGAAACTTAATCCCTCTGCCTTCATGAATGGATTAACAGATTAATGAGGGATCTGCACTCATGAATAGATTAGTGTAGCTATGACTGTAGTGGGGTTGTTATCTTGGGAGTGGCTCTGTTATAAAAGCGAGCCCTCTCTGTCTCTTCAACTCGCTTTTGCTTTCTGCCCTTCCACCATGGAATGACCCTCGCCAGATGCCAGCGCCATGCTCTTGAACTTCCCAACCTCCAGAATTGTCCACATAAATGTCTTTTGTTTATGAACTACCCAGTCTTTGGCATTCTGTTATAGCAAAAGAAAATGGACTAAGACAAACACTTTATATAGCCCTATACGAGCAACTCATTTCATCCTCACAACCATCCTGAAGCATGAGTGTGTTGCCCCCAGGCTTCAGGTAAGGAATTGACAGCTGAGAACTTGACTAACTTGCTCAAGGACAAAAATGTACAACTAGTAAGTAGCAAGCTAGCTTTGGTCCCAGGTCTGTCTGATTCCAAGCTCATGCTGTTCCTCACCTGCTATCCGGGAAAATTTAGCTTTTTAAAATATGACTTCAGCACCTCACCCACATGCCTTCTCTCTTTCTAGAATTCCATACTTAAGGTTCTCCAGCCACTTACATGCAGAGCGGCATAGCCACAGAAAATGACCAACTGCAGAGGAAGTGGGCAGTGAGGTGTCCCAGAACTGCCACCCCAACTGTGTGAACTTAGGGTGTCACTGGGAAGACATAGGGCCTCAGTGTTGTCTATTTGCCAAGAGAATTGGTTGGTCTGAGTGATTTTTAGTGTGGTTAATTTCAGCCTTAACATGCTGAATTCTTGGGTAAAGCCAAACAACTCGATTTATTGGTCCTTCTCTGGTGTATTGTGGAACACAGTTGGCTTCAGTGTAGCTATACACAGAAAATAGTTGTGTTGTATATTTCTTTAAGGCCATCAGTTGCTGTAGAAAATATTGAATATTTGAGATGTGAGAAGGGTAGACATTTCGTGCTTTTCATGACACATTCCTCAACACCTGTGCATCTTGCATTTCCTTAAATTATGACAGGATCATTGCACAGCTATCTTGTGCAGCCTATACCTTGAAGGTGGGTGGGAGAGGAGGGAGGAGCAGCAGGGCTGCCCCAGGGCTTACCACCAAGAGAATTTGGCTGGCCTGGTTTGAAGCGGTCCATCAGTCCCTGTGGAGCATGCGTCCTGGCCAAGGTGGCAGGAGAAATGGTTCCAGACCCACCACTGGCTCACTCTGGGATGAGAGCAAGCTAAGCAGTGATAGCAGCATTCACAACAGCACCCCTTCTTCAGTGCTTACAGATACTCTCACTAATTCTCCAAGCATTGATGTGAGACAGGTATAGTGTCCTCCACTTTACAGATAAGAAAACAGAAACTCATAAGGTATAAGTGAATAGATCAAGGCCACAGAGTGTGGATTGGAACCCAGTGCTTATTTATTTGGAGCATGTGCTTTCAAACATCACACTACATTCAGGCTCCCTTGGCTTTTCCATCTGTGAAATGAGGGGCCTGAACCAGTGCTTCCAAGCATATGATGTGCATGCTTCTGGGGGTACTGGAGAATATTTTTGGTGGCACCCAAATATGCACTTTTAATTTTAATGGCCATGTTTTTTCATTTTAATGTGTGTCAGAAAAAACATAACTCACACATAAAACTTATTTCATGGCCGGGCGTGGTGGCTCACGCCTGTAATCCTAGCACTCTGGGAGGCCGAGGCGGGTGGATCGCTCAAGGTCAGGAGTTCGAAACCAGCCTGAGCGAGACCTCGTCTCTACTAAAAAAATAGAAAGAAATTAATTGGCCAACTAAAAATATATAGAAAAAATTAGCCGGGCATGGTGGCGCATGCCTGTAGTCCCAGCTACTCGGGAGGCTGAGGCAGTAGGATCGCTTGAGCCCGGGAGATTGAGGTTGCTGTGAGCTAGGCTGACGCCATGGCACTCACTCTAGCCTGGGCCACAAAGTGAGACTCTGTCTCAAAAAAACAAAAACAAAAAAAAAAAAAAACTTATTTCATAGCTATCGCTTGTAATGCGTCTACATCAAAAAGGGAATTGATTTAAGGTCTATTTAAAGAAAAGTCAGTCCAGGTGATATGGCAAAAATCGTGAGGATGAGGACCTTCACAAACACCTGAAGTTTGGGAACCACTGAATCAGATAATACAAGCAGTCCCCAACCTTTTTGGCATCAGGGACAAATTTCATGGAAGACAATTTTTCCATGAACTGAGGGTGGGTGATGGGGTGTTGTGGGGTGGGGGAGGAGTGGTGAGGAGCTCAGGTGGTGATATGCGGCCCATTTCCTAACAAGCCACCAACCGACCAGTACTGGGCAGCGGCCTGGGGGTTGGGGACCACAGGGATAATATACTTCCATTATCTCTGGTTCCACCAGGACAGAGCAGGGCTGTGGCTTCCCTGACCTTCCAGCACTGCATCCTAACTCTTGGGCATTTGGGACATGAACAGGGAGAGAAACAAACTGTCTTCAGAAGACAATAGGCTAAGGCTTAGTTTATCGTACTTCTAATATCTCCCCCTTCCCTCTGTGTCTCTTCAGTATTCAAGGCTTTGCTGTTAAGTATCTGTCAACATGTTTCTTGAGTGAGTAGCTTAGCATGGGCTGCAAAGTGATTGGCTGCAGATGAATTAATATTTAGTTAGGCCAGCACAGCAATTTGCTTATTTTTAATTTGTGAATTTGAATGTCTTTAGATAGGACACACGCTCTACTTTGCACAGATCTCACCTCTCCCCATAATATTATCCTCGGTAACTGCCTGCAGGCATGTGCGTTTGTGACCCCTGACTTGAGACCTTACTTTCCCAGGATCAAAATCCGTAAAGGCCCAAATGACTAGTTCTTCAATGGTGGGATTTCAGAGCATAGAGCTTCCAGGGAGCCATCGGCCATGTGGGATGTGTAATGTCGATGTCTGATACACCTTGAGTCTCTCATGCACGTGGAGCTTCTGTGCCAGCCCCACAGGAGACGGCATGTCCCCCGAGGAGCCCGGCCAGGAGATGGCAATCCCCACAGCTTTTTAAGATCCTCTGGCAGCTCAGTGGCTGCTTCGCAATTTTCAGACTGGGAGTATAGTGACACCTGGTGTCTGGTGCCATTCTTCAAACCCAAGCAAGTCCCAATCTGAGCTCATCCTCTGCAACTCCAAACTAGCTTCTCCTCCACCCCCTTGCTCCCCTGTCTGGGTGAAGGCAGCCACCGGGCTGGAATCCGCACACTCATCAGGAACAATTTCTTCTTTCTCTTCTCCCATATCCCATCCTTGCCAGGGTCTATCTGTTTGACTTGTGTTGATTTTATATATCTTGCCCCTTTTTATCTCGTAAGCTCATTTCCCAGTGCAACAGCTTTCTAAGTTGCACTTATCTATACATTGCTGCTTGATTAATATTCTTAAACTACATTTCTAACTGGCTCAGTTCTCTGCCACAAGCCAGCAGCTCTCTGCAGCCTTCAGGATAAAGTCCAACACCTCAGCCTGCCCATGACTTGGCCCTAGGTGACCTACTTTCCACTGTCCCTGTGTTCTCCAATTATGCTCCAGGCTTTTTTGAAAATCAGATCACAGCTTGGGCCATTCTTTCAAGAGTTTTGGTTATGAAGAGAGGTGGAGAGAAAGAGCAAATGGTAAATCTTGCTTACCTGGCAGGGGAGATGCCATGGTCTCAAAGACACTCAACTCTGTTTTACAAGGAATAGTTCATTCAGTCCTCTCAACAACCTTACCAGGTAGTACTGTTGCTTTTCCCATCTTACAAACAGGGAAATTAAGGCCCAGAGAGGGAATTTATTCATGTAACAGCTAGAGAGGAGTGGAACTGAGATTGGAAGCCAGGCTGTTCCACTTCAAGCCTGCTCTCTTAACCATTCCATATGACAGAGAAGGAATAGCAAGCAGGGCAGGGTCCCTTAAGAGGTGGCAGAAGGAGTGATCCCAAGCACAGGGTAGGGGTGGTCATCCACTGGCCTCATACAGGAACGGGAGCCCTTCTTCCCTGGGTGGGGGAGAGGTAGGCTTGGAGGAGGAGGATGCAGCTAGACTCATAGATGGAGGAAAGAAGTTGGAATGTTCTTGCTTAGAGTTTTCTGTTGAGAATTAGAAAGAGTTTGAGGAGAGTGAGGAGGGTCTAACAGAGCTGCTGTGGGTGAATGAAAGAGGAATTGTAAGGACCTGGAGTCAGCCTGCCCTGTGTTGAAACCTTGCTCAGCCGAGGTTACAGACCATGGATTTATATAGGCCTCAGGTACGCAGTTGTGTAAATTCTTTTGTCTCTTCTACTACTAATTCTAGGTATCGCTCACACACTGTCTCCTTTGGGGAACCTTCCCTGATCTCTTGAGCTAGTTGTGGACTTCAAGTTCCCACATCATTTTGACCCTTTAGTATGGTCATTATATTAATATACCTTTCATTAGAGTTAGATTTGTACACTTCCTACATTAAAGAGAGAGCCTACATTAAAGGCTCTCTGATGACAAGGATGATGTCACACTTTTCTTTCCCTCAACGGGGAACATTATATTGTTTTGTATATAGTTGTTCATTGAATGTGCAGTCACTTATTGCTTGGCTATTCTCCAGATGGAGCTATTTCTTTTCATTGTTTTCCCCTTTCATTTTTCTTTAGTGTCTTACTATCTATCTGTGCCCCAGAATCTTTCTTTTTGCTTTTTTTGTTTTTCCTCCCAACTTAAACTCTCAGGTGACTAATGGCATCTGTGGGCACTGTCTTGCTGATCTGGGTTCTCTTGAGGCTAAGAGTCTGTGCAGATCAGTTCTAGACTAAATAAAGATCATTTAACAAATAGAGATAGTGATGTCATCTGAAAACTCTCTGAGATATGTCACTGTACTTCTTATAGACATAGGAGAACCTTGACTAAGTGGGCCTGAAATAGATGAAAAGAAAAACCCTTGGTTACTGCAGACAGAAAGGGTATTTAATTTACTAGTATTACACGGGGGTTCCATACAATTGCATTTCTACTCAGTTCATTTTTCTGGATTTTTCTTTCTTTAGATGTTACCCCCAAAGTGCCAGAAGTCTTGTCTCATAGAATTCAATCATAATTGAGAAAATTCACATAGACATAAATCAGAACCCCCATGTGGTAGCCTGAAAAATGCTTCCTGCAACACCCCCCCCCAAATAGGTATCTAAAACCTAATTCCTGGAACCTGTAAATGTTATTTGGAAAGAGTCTTTGCAGGTGTGATTAAGGATCTTGAGATGAGGAGATTATTCTGGATTGTGTAGGTAGAGCGTGCGTACATAACAAATGTCTTTACAGGGGAGAGGTAAAGGGAGACCTCTACACACAAAGGAGAAAGCAATGCAAAGGAGGGGCAGAGAGAGACTTGAAGACGCCTTGAAAGCTGGAGTAGCATGTCCCCAGGGCGAGGGATGCCAGCCTTCACCAAAAGCAAGACGGGGCAAAGAACAGACTTTCCCCTAGAGCCTCTCGAAGGAGTGTAGCCCTGTCCACACCTTGATTTTGGTCCAGTGATACTGATTTCAGACTTCTGGCCTCTAGAATGGTGAGAGAGTAAGTTTCTGTTGTTTTAAGCCACCAAGTGTGTGGTGATTTGCTATAGCAGCCATGGGGTCATACTACCAAAAAGACAAGCCCTTCCCTGATGACAGGTAACCAACAGAAGGCATTTTGTAGATCATATTGGAAGAAAGAAAAATCTTATCATTTTGGTTGTTGAAGATCCTGACATTCAAAGTGTAAAAGTCATTTCAGACAGAGACTAAAAAATGGTCGTGCGTCAGGTTAGAAAGGTACTGATAAGTAGATGCCGCTATCCCGGCGCAGACTCATATGGAGCAAGAGCAGCACGGGACACTCAGACGAGGACTGGCCACACCTGAACAATTTGCCTGCAAGCAAAGGCAAATCCAGATTGTGCCAGGACAGACACGGCCTCCCAGGCATACTCAGTTAAAGACTTTTCCTACTTTCTTCATAAGGAAGAATTTGAAGTTAATATTTTAAAAAATCAAATGTTAAGCATTTGTTATTTTATGCTTAACTTGCTGAAACAAATTGTACTTTATTCTCGCTTGTTTATGTAAGCTCGGTTACTTTCAATGTCTTTGTATAGTTGTTATACTCTCCCAAGGTAACAAACTCCTCCAGATAGTGTTATGGATGAGTCCGGTTCCAACGAACCCCACCTGAGTACAGCAGTCAAGCTTCCGTTGCTCAGAGAGGGCAAAGCCAGGTGAATGGTGCCTCTTTCAGGATGCTGCTCTCATAGGCTTATTCCAGGGTGTGTGGACAACCCATTCACTAGAGCAAGGTGGGGTAAAAGAGTAGCAAGCTGATGGCTTCTGTGCAAACAGAAGTAAGAGATAAGCTTCTTCTTTGTAAAAGGACAATATGAAATCAGAACTAGGTTATCTTCCTGGAAGAAAAGAATCAGCTTTACTTAAATGGAAACTGAGGATGACTCCCCCTTCTGGCTGCAATAGAGTAACTGCTAACAGACTTGCACTCCCCCTGTAAAGGACCAGAAGACTAGACGAACTATATGAAACGACTGTTTCAGACCTTGCACAATAGGCATCACAGATCTATGTGCACCGAGAGAAAGAAAATAGACAAGGTTAAGACCTAAGATTAGCACAGTTTTCTGCCTGGAGATATTTTTGGAATGTGATGCTAGGGTGGGAAACCCAAGATCATAGGAGTCTCGCTGAGTTGAGGAGATAGAGATTAGAGTTCAGAGAGGCCAAGGCAGCTTGGCCAGAAAGAAGGGAGCTATATAAAGAAAGAGATTCAGGCTGGGCGCAGTGGCTCACGCCTGTAATCCTAGCACTCTGGGAGGCCGAGGCAGGAGGATCACTTGAGGTCAGGAGTTCAAGACCAGCCTGAGCAAGAGTGAGAACCCGTCTCTACTAAAACTAGAAAAAATTAGCCAGGCGTGCTGGCACGTGCCTGTAGTTCCAGCTACTTGGGAGGCTGAGGCAGGAGGATCGCTTGAGCCCAGGAATTTGAGGTTGCTGTTAGCTAGGCTAACACCATGGCACTCTAGCCTGGGCAATAGAGTGATACTCTGTCCCCATCTCCAAAAAGAGAGAGATTCAGAAATCTGTACAAGGTTTCCTCTGAAACCCTTGACTGAACACTAAGCAGTACATGTGTAGAATCAAACTCCATGAAGGGTATGCAGATAAAATTATGAGAGAAAAAAAATTACTGGAGAAGTTTAAGATGAATAATTCCCAGAGCTTACACAGGATGGATGGATGCTCAATTTCTGACCATTCAGAGTGGAAAGAACATTTTCAATAACCATGCATTCAGTAAAGACCCCCAAATGGTTATGCTTTAGTATTAGGGCTAAACTAGACCAGAATAAAGGCAGTGGAGTGTTGGAGTTGGTTCACACTGGTTTGTGAGAGCCAATTATACATATCTCTTCTCAACTTCAGTGACATACATTGGTAGCTGGAAATCAGCAAACTCTACAAATATCAGGGTTTTTTTTCCTGGAGAGCTGGTTGTAAGCATTTATCAGATATGATAACACAAGTATCATAGAAACATATTTGGTCTTTGTCCCTGGTTACTGGCACAGAGCTCCTAAAAACCTTGGTATTTTCTGAAAGATAAGAATGATAGGAGTGTCTTTTGTTCTAATATTGGCAGGCCACTAGAAAGTTTCAGGATGGGAACTGGTCACTGGAAAGATGAAGCTTTGATTAGAAGCTTGGAACTTTAAGCTCCATCCCCCAACCCTGGGGGGGGGGCAGTGAAAGAAGGGCCAGCCTAAAGGTTGAGTCAGTAGCCCATGGCCAGTGATTTGGTCAATCATGCCTCGGCAGCAAAACCTCCATAAAAACCCCTAAATGGTGGAGTTTAGAGAGCTTCTGAATTGTTGAACACATAGACATACTGGGAGGGAATGGAAGCTCCAACCTCCCTTCTCTCCATACCTCACCCTAAACATCTCTTCTTTAGGGCTGTTCCTGAGTTGTAGCCTTTATCGTAAATTGGTAATAGCAAGTAAAGCACTTTCCTGAGTTCTGTGAGTCATTCTAGCAAATTATCAAACTTGAAGGAAGGGGATTATGGGAACCCTCAACTTTTCCCAAGCAAGTCAGACAGAAGTGTGAGTAACCTGAGGACCCAATAATTGAGACTGGCATCTAAAGAGGCATCTGAGAGGGCAATCTTATGGGACTGAGCCCTTAAACCTATTGAGTCTGATACCAAGTCTGGGTAGTTAGTGTCAGAGTTAAATTGAATTGTAGGACACCTCATTGGTGTCAGAATTGGTTGGTTTCAGGAGGAAAAAAAACCTCTCAATACCACTGAGTAAATTCTATATGAGGTCCACCCTCAAAATGCTTAAAAACAAGTATCAAAATGATCAAGCTGATCTGCAAGTAACTTAACTGCCTCTCAAAATAAAATTAAACTGTCTTTATTTTTTTTCTTCTTCTTTTTCTTTTTTTTTATTTCAGCATATTATGGGGGTACAAATATTATGGTT